>OZ035883.1:122543410-122590440 GCA_964034835.1 Muscina levida | reverse complement strand
TCGAATGTTGTCGACAGCAACTTCGGAGTATTAGTGTTGAGTCAATCGGCGTGTCTAGTAAGAGCTTCTCAAACAGTGACGTTTGCATTAGTCGATAAACAAGTAGATGCCGTTAGTTGTGAATCTAAAAAATAGAAAGCGTGTTAATTCACAACAACGCGAGAAGCTATCCCATACCTCATTCTTGGGGTGTAAAGGGAAATTAAGTTAAGTTAGGATATATTAGGATATATAGGATAGCATGTGGCTTTTGCTGAATATCGTGTCACTCGTGTTTACTGCAGCTTTCCTCATTATCATATCAATCACTATGTTGAAGAGGTCACATCATGGACAGTCGCATTGTTTTAGGACTCGTCTGGTATAAAATGGTTACGTAACGTCCTTTCTAATCTTCACCGAAGTCTTCATGTCAGTCATCGCCCTTTCGCAAAGGCATATCAGCTTTGCTGGAAAACCAAACTCAGCTGTGGCTTCGAGTAATTTCTGTCGTATCGGGCTGTCGAAGACAGCTTTATAGTCGACGAAAATATGGTACGTGTTGATCTGTTCTTGGGTCTTTTCCAGGATTTGCCGAAGAGTGAATATCTGGACAGTTGTTGATTTACCAGGTCTAAAGCTACACTAATAATTCCCGATCTGGTTGGATAACACAGGCTTTAGTCTTTCACATAGCACACTCGACAGGACCTTATATGCCTATTATAGGCTAATCCCGCGTTAGTTGGAGCATACACTTGGATCACCTTTTTTCCAGCACAGGACACAATACGTTTAGATTCCAATCGTCGGGCATGCGCTCTTTAAGACAACTCCACTCTTAAAGATCAACTCCTCACCACCGGACTTGAAGACCTCTGCCGGAAGTCCGTCGGCATCGGCTGATTTGCTATTTTCCAGCCGAAATATTGCTCTTTTTACCTCGGCTTGACTTGGGGCTGTACAATCTAAGCCATCGTCGACAATTGGCGTGATACCTTCATGTGCGCTGCCTTCTGGAGCCAGCAGCTGCTGGAAGTGTTCTCTCCATATGTGCAGCTCACTCTGCATATCTGTTACCAGATTTCCATCCTTACAGGAGGGAACCCATTACCATAGCCTTTTCCATTTACTTTCTGGTAAAATTTTTGCATTGAAGCTCCCAGAAAAATTTTGATGTCGTGGCCGGGGCAGCGGCGTATGTTTCCCCCAGGCGCTCGTTAAATACATTTTTAAACTCATCGTATTTATCTTTCGCCGGGGTATGAGCACAAATCAGCGTGGTGTAGAAATATTTCGCCTTGATGCGGATTGCGGCTATTCGAACACTAACAGAAAATGAATCGCGAGACAAGATGAAGATTAATCGGTTTCTAAATTGGGCGGTACCAGATGAGTATGTGATGTTAAAGTAGTGGTGTGGCTAGACTTCCAGTTTTGTCCTCCAAAACTCTATCCTTGTATAGCTTTACTTAATAAAGAATTTGGGTACGATCGCGTTGGTTTTATTGATATTATTACTCCGTCTCTAAAGTGGGCGGAATGGTACATTTGTATGGGAAGTACAATAAGGGGCGTGGCTAGACTTCCAATTTGTTTCTCCACAACTTTATATTGTTATAGCTTTACTAAGTACAGAATTGGGGTATGATCTCGTTGGGTGTATTGATATTATTACTCAATTTCTAAAGTGGGCGGAATGATGTATTTGTGTGGAAGGTACCAGAAGGGCGGGGCCATGTGAAATACCGTAATACCGAAATACCGTAAGTAGTTTTGGAAAAATATTAACTCGTGTAAAATTTCAAAACGAGACCGGACGTGGCATAGTGGTTAGAACACGCGACTACCATGCGGGAGGTCACAGTTTTAACTCCTGGATCCAGTCTCCTTAAAAGAAAAAAATATGCTTTAATTGCCAGCTCCCCTCGAATGTTGTCGACAGCAACTTCGCAGTATTAGTGTCGAGTCAATCGGCGTGTCTTGTAAGAGCAGTGACGTTCGCATTCGTCGATAAACAAGTGGGTGCCGTTAGTTGTGAATCAAAAAATTTAAAGCGTGTTAATTCACAACAACGCGAGAAGCTATCCCATACCTCATTCATGGGGTGCAAACGGAAATTAAGTTTTTTTGATTGCGGCTTTCGAAAGTTATCGTGCGCATTAGCCGGATAGACAGACAGACAGACGGACGTGGCTCAAACGACTTAAAAAGTCATGAATCGAATTTGATTAAAAAAAAACCTAGCACTTAATGTGAATCCTTCTATGTGTTATACTTTTGGGTGGTATCAAATGATATATACTCTCCTATTCGTAGGATGAGAGTATACAAATATCACGAACAACGTTGCACAGGTGCCACCACGTAGGAAGTTTTGAGTCGGCTTGAGATGGAAGATGCACCATACATCCCCAAATTATATAAATTACCTCGCATGGTTGAAACTCCCTAGTGTAAATCCATTTTTGCGCTTATCATGCTGGATCGGTTTAATCCATCCCTATGCCAAGTTCTCAATATAGTGTTGTATGCTTAGAAATATATCACGAAGAGATGTGTATAGAGGTGTATATATCCTGTAGAGTGCCTAACATGAGCTCAATATAAAATCTATGCAAAAGTTCTCTCTCTCAATAACTCTACAATGGATAGACATTTGTTAAGTATGTTGTAAAGCTCTACTCTATTCTCTACAATTTATCAAAATCATTTGATCGTTTTTTCCCCCTTTATAGAAGAGTTCAGTTGAAAACTGAAAGGAATTTTGAATTTTATCTACAGGTTTTTGGGTAAACCGCAGGAGTTATAAAAAAAGTTTGTATATATAGGGAAGTGGTATCTGGGAGGGTGCTTTCACTGCGTGGGTGATATTTGATTTTTTATTTTGGTTCATTTTCAATTTTTCGATTAAAAGATTTTCGATTTCTGGGGAAACTGTCTGATCTATGCAGAGTTAAAGTAGCTATTTACTGTACAAACTACTGATAAAGTCTCTATAGTCTGCGCTATAATGAAAAAACACCATGGTAAACACTTGGCTTTAGGCACTCAACAATCCTGTGCTGTGGTTGTTGGTAGTGGCAATACTAGATATATCACTCATACCAACCAAATTATAATGGAACCAGTACAGAAATTTCAGTCAGTTAAACTGACTGATAAATACCATCACCCAATATAATATATTGTTTAAGTCTTGAGTTATTGAAAATAATCGATTTGTAATTAAAACCAGTTAGAAAGTTTCAGTCGGGCAACCCGACTTACATTTACCCTTACCCTCAGTAAAACAAATAATTTTCTATTTTATTGATATTATTACTCGATTTCGAAATTGGGCGGAGTGGTACATTTATATGGGAGGTACGTGAAGGGGTGTGTTTAGGCTCCAGATTTATTCTCCATAACTTTATCCTGTTATAGCTTTACTAAATACAGAAATTGCGCACGATTGCGTTGGGTGTACTGATATTATTACTACATCCCAAAAGTGGGCGGAAAGGTACATTTGTATGGGAGGTACCAAAAGGGGCGTGTCTAGACTTCCAATTTTTTCTCCAAAACTTTGTCCTATTATAATATAACAAAATACAGAATTTGGGCACGATCGTGTCGAGTGTATTGATATTATTACCCTATTTCTAAAGTGGGCGGAAAGGTACATTTGTATGGGAGGTACCAGAAGGGGCGTGTCTAGACTTCCAGATTTTTTCTCCAAAACTTTATCCTGCTTAAACTTTACCAAATACAGAATTTGGGCACGATCGCGTTAGGTCTTTTAATAATATTAATCGATTTCTAAAGTGGGCGGTACCAGATGTGTATGGGAGGTACCAGATGGGGCGTGAATAGACTTCCAATTTTTTTCTCTAAAACTTTATCTTGTTATAGCTTTACTCAAAATAGAATTTGGGTACGATCACGTTTAATTTATTGATATTATTTCTCCATCTCTATAGTGGGCGGAAAGGTAGATTTGTATGGGAGGTACCAGAAGGGGCGTGGCTAGGCTTTCAAAATTTTTTCCAAAACTTTATCCTGTGATAACTTTACTAAATACAGAACTTGAGGACGATCCCTTAGGGTGTATTGACATTATTACTCGATTTCTAAAGTGGGCGGAATGATGTATTTGTATGGGAGGTACCAGAAGGGGCGGGGCCATGTAGCCCATTTGCAATACCGTAAGTAGTTTTGAGAAAATAATGACTCGTGCAAAATTTCAAAACATTTGGTAGCGTCTTTCGAAAGTTATCGTGCGAACCAGCCGGACAGCCACCCGACAGACAGACAGACAGACAGACAGACAGACAGACAGACAGACTGACGGACATGGCTCAAACGACTTAAAAAGTCATGAATCGAATTTGGTTCAAAGAAACCTAGGGTCTAAAGTGACTCCTTCTATGTGGTGATGGTATAAAAACCCTACGGGTGATGGTATAAAAACTAATTAATCAAACTGTAACCAAATAACACAAAAACTTTATGCGGTCGTATGGAAAAACTTTTATTAAAGTAGTTTAAGTTTCATACAACTCATTCAACCAAACAAATACAACCAATAACAAAAACTTTATGCGGTCGTATGGAAAATATTATATTAAAGTAGTTTAAGTTTCAAACAACTCATTCAACCAAACAAATACATAATTTCTGTAAGCAATTATGTTTACAATATTCTATAAAAAAAACCTTTTAATGGAAACAGAAGGGATTTGCCCGAATTCTTTTAAAATTATTCAACAATTTATAAATAACTAATGGCTTCAAATTCAAAATGTTCATCATGTCTTGCCTTTCTTTTGACCAACATTTAAAATGTAATTTGTCTACATCATCAATATTTGTTAATATTCTATTTAAGGCATCAAATACCCTTGCCCTACCGAATGTAAATGAAATACTTCTCCGCCACATTTATAATTTGACCAAAATTACAACAATTTTATAATTTGCATAACAATTTATCAATTAATTTATGCACAAAACACACACACAAACACAAGAGGCAATGAAAATGGTAACAAATATACAAAACTAAATGTTTGTAAACCATAATTAATTAAATGAATAAATTTCCACAAAATTACCTCCTTAAATTACAATCAATCATTTTTTAATTTGCATAATTTATAAATACATATGTATGTATATAGTGTTGTGCGGTTATGTAAATGGTAGTAGACAAAAGCGTGTTTACGTGTGCGCGTTATTTTTTGGAAATTTTGCATATGTATTTATTTAATTATTTATTTTTATGTTTGTTTTCGTATTACGTTGTTTTTTGAATAATCCCCACCATAGAATACTTGTATTTATTTTTATATGCAAAGTATTTATATGTTTATATATTTACATATTAATTTATTAAATTATTTTAATGGTTATAACTATGACAACAAATGTATTTAACCCATAAATAAATATAAACAAGTAATAAAATATAATGGATAATTGTGAATGAAAACAAAATCTCCTTCGTAGCTATAAAAAAAACATGTATCAATATAAACAAAGTAAACACAAGCAACACAAGTCCCAATCCCAAAAAAAAAAGTTAAAAAAAAAACAATTGAATTCATTTTGGAAAATAAAAACTGTGTGACAATTTTTAATGACCGATATATTGTTAATGGCGTTTTATTTGTTAGCTCTTGAATCATATGTATGTCCGTTATAATCCATTTTGGCTGATCATCAGCCGTTGATGGACTCCGAATATCGTTTATTTAAAATTACCACTTTTTTGTTTGGCCTATTGACAGTGGTAAGTATGAATTAACAAAATGTATGTACGGTCGTTTTTTCTTAAGCTGACATTAAAATGCTGTGCATATTTCATTGACTGGCAAAATGTTTCATAGAAATGTTTGTAGATTTATGTAGATGTTAAATATTTGCATATTTTGAATCTTCCAAATAGCAATGCGAGGAAATGTAGTAGAAGTTTCAAAGGCTTGAATACTTTATGTTATTTGTGTTCTTATAATGCTGAAATGTGGAATGTAGGTTCCTTTTATGCAATAGGCGCGCACTAAGAAGGGATTTTTGGAAATTCGGACTTCAAGGGGGTAAATTGGCCATGGCACCTCCCCATACAACTCGAATTTTTAAAAAGCTGTATCTTTTAAAACCGTTAAAGGTACGAAAGTGACATTTGGTACTTATATCAGTAGTATAAGAAAAAATACTTTGTTTGTGGAAAGTGGGCGATGCCACGCCCCTTTCGGTCATATCTCAGAGCCATTAGAGGTATGAATATGATTTTTGCTACATATGTTACTGGTACAAAGAGGATTGCGTCTCGCTGAAAAATAGGGGGTGCCACACCCCTTCAGAAAAAAAATCGTTATCTCGGCGAAATAAAAGTACCGATTGCAATAAAATTTTCACTGTGTTGTACTATCCGTAGGTCCTCTACTATAGGCTACATGAAAACATAATTAGGCAAAGAAGCGAGACTCTGCCCACACAAACCAAAATTTCAATCGGTCATATTTCACGAGCCATGTAAGATATGAAGATGATATTTGCAATACATGTAAATGATACATGGGGGATAACGTCTCGTGAGAAATTTGTACATTTAGGGGTAAAAATTACTGGTAAGGGATAAAACTTATACCATCGTTATAACATTATAATTTACATGGGATTGCTCCCTTTAGAATTAGAACGATGCAAGGAAAGTTTTCGAAGTTCTTACATTTTAGGAGCAAAACCAGTACAGAAATTTCAGTCAGATAAACTGACTGATAAATACCATCACCCATTATAAGATATTGTTTAAGTCTTGAGTTATTGAAATTAACCGATTTGTAATTAAAACCAGTCAGAAAGTTTCAGTCGGGCAACCCGACTTACATATACCCTTACCCTCAGTAAAACACATAATTTTCTATTATATTGATATTATTACTGGGACCGGTCGTGGCATAGTGGTTAGAACACGCGACTACCATGCGGGAGATCGCAGGTTCAAACCTGGCTCCAGTCATCTTAAAAGAAAAAAAATAAATAACTTTTTCTTTCATTGTCGGCTCCCCTCCAATGTTGTTGACAGCAACTTCGCAGTATTAAGCGTCGATTCAATCGGCGTGTCTAGTAAGAGCTTCTCAAAACAGTGGCGTTCGCATTCGTCGATAAACAATTAGGTGCCGTTAGTTGTGAATCTAAAAATAGAAAGCGTGTTAATTCACAACAACGCGAGAAGCTATCCCATACCTCATTCATGGGGTGCAAAGGGAAATTATGTTTTTAAGTTATTGATATTATTACTCGATTTCTAAAGTGGGCGGATTGGTACATTTGTATGGGAGGTACAAGAAGGGGTGTGTCTAGGCTTCCAGATTTATTCTCCATAACTTTATCCTGTTATAGCTTCACTAAATACAGAATTTGGGCACGATTGCGTTGGGTGTATTGATATTATTACTACATCCCTAAAGTGGGCGGAAAGGTACATTTGTATGGGAGGTACCAGAAGGGGCGTGTCTAGACTTCCAGATTTTTTCTCCAAAACTTTATCCTGCTAGAACTTAAACAAAAATACCGAAAAAGGGATAAAACTAAATGCCCAAAGGTAGAGTTATGAATATGTGTATAGAATTGCTCCCTATAAAATTAGAGAGCAGCCAGATGGGGTTTTTGGAAATTCGAACATTTATGGTTAAAAAGACCGAAAAGGTATAAAACTGGTACCATCACCCAGACCGAATGACTTAAGCTATAATCGTATATGGGCATTCTTCCTATAGAATTAGAGGTACCAGTCCATTTTAGTTCTGCGATACGAACATATATTTTGAAAGGGATTTAATCGGTACAATAACTTAGACCAATGGGATATTGCTACAATCACATAAATGGGGTGTTCGTTCATCTTATGAATCGTTTGCATTTTAGCTTTTTGCTGAAATTCGTAAGAAGATTGATTGTAAGTACAGGTGAAGCAACGCGAGTTGTTCCATATACAGCATTTTTCTAATTCTTAAAGTTATAATTTTTATACCCTTACCCTTCTTGTAGGAGGGTATATTTTATTTGATACGACCCAAAAGTATAACACATAGAAAGAGTCACTTAATTAATAAATTAATAAATTCGATTTATGACTTTTTAAGACGTCTGTCTGTCCGGCTGGTACACATGATAACTTTTGAAAGATGTAACCAATTATTTTGAAACTTTGCATAGGCTAATATTTCTTCAAAACTGATTCTGTATTTTGTTAAGCTATAACAGGACAAACTTTTTGAGAAAAAGGAGTGTGACTCTTCTGGTACCTCCCGTACAATTGTTCAACTCCGCCCACTTTAGAAATTTTGTAATAATATCAATACACCCAACGCGATTGTCCCCAAATTCTATATTTTGATAAGCTATAGCAGGATAAAATATATGAGAAAAAATTTTAAGTCCAGCCACTCCTTCACACTCCATCTGCCACCTCCCATACAAATGTATCACTGCTCCTACTTTAGAGATGAAGTAATAATATCAATAGACCCAACGAGATCTTGCTGAAATTCAATTGTTGTATGAGCTGAAACAGAATAAAGTTTTGAAGAAAAAACTGGAAGTCTAGCCACATCCCTTTTGTTACTTCCCATACCCATCAGGTACCACCCACTTTAGAAATCGATTAATGTTATTAATAGATCCATGGCGATCGTGACCAAATTCTGCATTTAGTATAACTGTAGAAGCATAAAGTTTTGGAGAACAAATTAAAAGTCTAGCCACGCCCCATCTGGTACCTCCCACACAATTGTACCACTCCGCCCACTCTAGAGATGAAGTAGTAATATCAGTACACCCAACGTGACCGTGCCTTAATTTTATATTTAGTAAAGCTAAATCTGGATTAAAATGTTGGGGAAAAAACTGTAAGTCAAGCCACGCCCCTTCTGATACCCATCCATACAAATGTACCACTCCGCCCACATTATAAATCGAGTGTTACTGAGGATGAGGGTATATGTAAGTCGCTTTTCGCGACTGAGACTTTCTTACAGCAATGGTTCGCACAATGTTGCCTATCAATGTGGTATGATGTCATAAACGCATTTTACATAGACGCGATCGGCAATTGTCAAAAGTACTCAGAAGTTTTATTTGATTCAAAACAGTCAGCTTCTGCTTACTTACTTACTTACTAAAGTGGCCTATTACAACTTGCGAACGTGGTTCATAAATTTAAGGCCGGAAATATTAAAGAAATCCACACGCTACGGTCATCTGCGTGCGTTCTACAATTAGTCCTACCAGATGGTGGAACGTCGCCAACCACTTGCATCTTCCAACAAAGTTTGGGTCACTCTGCTCTGCGCCGTCCTTCAGGTTCGCCTTCAAACACCTTTCTCGCTGGAGCATTTACATCCATCCTTGTAACATGTCCCAGCCATCGAAGTCGTTGGATTCTGACTCTTTTAGCTACGTCGATGTCGTGGTAAAGCTCATACAGCTCATGGTTCATCCGATGGCGGAACTCGCCTTCGACGCAGATAGGTCCATATATTTTTCGGAGTAATTTTCTCTCAAATAATCCCAGGTTTTGTATGTCCGTTGTAGTAAGCACCCATGATTAGGCAGCATACAACAGAACAGGTTAGATAAGCACCTGCTATAGCTGTTTCTTAGTATTCCGAGAGAAGGTGGTGTTACTAAAGTGCTGCCGAAGTCCATAGAAACATCTATTGGCTAGCACTATTCACTGTTTAATTTCTTGGCTGACATTATTTTTCTTGTTAACGGAAGATCCGAGGTAGGTAAATTCGTCGACTACCTCAAAACAATAATTGTCAACGTTCACGGTGCGTCCCCATCGAGAGGACTCTTTGTTCGTCGAAATCATTATTTTTGTTTTGTCCTCGTTGACCGCTAAACCCATTTTAGCTGACTCCTTTTCTAGTGATGAGAAAACTGCAGTAACATTCGCAAATAATAGTTTTTCTACAATTGGCTGTAGAAGTTCACACAGTATGCTCGAAAGGATCTTGTACGCAATTGGTAATAGGCTTATTTCACGGTATATGGGACATAACAGACTGAGACTGACTGTAAATAAGCCTTTATAGTACTCGGCAATGTCTAAATACTCAAATATATATAAGAATGTACCGACAAAATATTTATTTTCGGTCACCGGGAATATGCAGGCGAACATTTTATTTCCGATGGGTGGGCTAAAGGAACGTGGGAAAGACGTTTTTAGGACTATATTAGGTGATATTTGTATACAGATGATGTTTTAATATCGGCTAGTGAGACGTTGTTAGTTTGACCAGATTGTGTAGTGACTTGGGGTAAGGAATTGATTACAGAGCGTACTCTGTGCAAGCAAGCCAAACAAAACTATTATAAGTATTCGTCAAGTATGCAATAGCGAAGCATTGCCGGGCTCACTAGTATCCTATTTAAGTATCCTACCTCACATACACTTAAATATGAATTAATTGAAACAGACATCTACTTTTTCTCTTTGGCCACATTGACAACTGCTGTGCACTCCGCATCCCCTTAGGACTAAGGCGCATTCTTAACATTCTTTTGAAAACCATAAAAAATGAACTATGGAATGTGACATCCTGCCGACTGGAGTCTTTTTATTTATTATGCCAAACGGAATGTTGACGGAAAAGTAGAAAACATTTCCACTTTATTTATGTATTAAAATTTAATTTTCAGTGGCAAAAGGGAGACGACATCATTGTATTGGCTTTGGCATGGTATGTTACGTTATGATTAAATCATATAACTTCAGAGGAAAATCTCTTTTGTCTCCATACTGCAGCAGCAATGTATGTGGAGAGTGTTTTATTTCTCTTTTGGGATATCTGCTATATAAACTCAACCCAGTTAACTGAAGGGAAAAAGAAAAGGCATGTAAAAATACAAAATATAATACAGAAATTAAAACTTGACTCGTAACAATAGTGTCGGTAACATTTGAATGCACTTTTGAGCAAATTTTTTTTTGTCTAAAATATTACAAAAATAAATAAATTTTTATGGTATTTCAGCAGTATTGAAATATGCTATAAATCGAAATAAGATAAGTATTATAGGAGGTTTCATGGGGAATGGGACTTTGCCCAGAGGTGGAAAGTTACTGATTGCCACTTACTTGGGAGTGACCAGAAGCGATTCCTTTGTGGCACTGTCCAAGCAGCTAACTACTTCCGATCTTAGACCAAGTATTCCCCGTGCAATGACTTTACAGCAACCGCTTAGAAGTTAGCTAAAGTTAGAAGGCGCAATGTTGAGTAACCTAATCGGCATGCTACCACCGATGCGTCTTAGGAACTAGGTAACATAAGTTACTGAAGCTCAACACAGTCTCTTAGTGGCTTTGGCAGCCCCAAGAAACACTCTCCTTAAACAAAATTTATTATGAAAACACGGAGAATAAATAAAACAAGAACCCCCCCAAATGTTGACGACCCCCGCAAACGATTTCAGGACCATGATTTAAGGATATGCACCTGGAATGTCTGAACTCTTTACATAGATGGTGCCTCTATCCAACTGGCGGATGTCCTCGACAAATACAAGGCTGACATCACCGCCATACAGGAAATGAGATGGACGGGACAGGGATGCACACGACGAAAGAACTGTGACATCTTTTACAGCTGCCATGCAGAAAGACACGGATTTGGATGTGGTTTCATATTCGGCAAGAGACTTCGACACCTGATCTCTTGGTTTAACCCTGTAAGTGACCGAATAGCCACAATTCGCATCCGGGCAAAATATTTTTACATTACGCTGATTTGTGTACACGCCCCGACGGAAGACAAAGACGATGACACTTAAGATGCCTTCTATGAGCGCCTGGAGATATATGACCGCTGCCCTGCACATGACATTAAAATTGTTCAGAGAGATTTTAATGCTAAAATAGGAAGGGAAGATGCTCTTGGTTCAGCAGTCGGAAAATTCAAGCTACACAACAACACCTCCGATAACGGATTCAGACTGGTAAGTTTCGCGTCGGCAAGAAACATGATTGTGAGTGAAACCAGATTCCCGCATAAAGATATCCACAAGGCAACCTGGATATCTCCCTATCAAAATACAAGAAATCAGATTGATCACGAGGTAAGTAATGAAAGGCATGTATCCAGCGTTATGGACGTGCATGTGATGCGCGATGCACATATTGACTCGGATCACCACCTATCCTAGCCAAGGAACGCACACGATTAAGTAGTGCTAAAAACACTCGTAACCAAACGCAAAGGAAGCTACACATCACAAAGCTGCACATTAGTAGACTGGAGTATGGAGTAGACTGTCCACCACCGAGCCAAAACAAGATCAGCATGGCATTTGCGCGGCTTAAAAATAATAAAGCTGCGGGAGCCGATGGACTGCCGGCAGAGCTTTTTAAAGCCGGCGGCGATGACCTGGAAACATGCATGCACCAGCTCATAAACACGATTTGGCTCAGGGAGTGCATGCTTGATGATTGGAGTCTGAGTATCCTATGTCCCGTGCTTAAGAAAGGCGATCCAAGTGTGTGTACCAACTATCGCGGGATTAGCCTTTTACTCATCGCATACAAGGTCCTGCCTAGTTTGTTATGTGAAAGACTAAAGCCCATTCTGACGAACCTGTTTGGATCTTATCAGTGTGGTTTTAGACCTGGTAAATCGACTACCGACCAGATATTTACACTAAGACAAATCCTGGAGAAGACCCAAGAAATGCAGATCGACACCTACCATCTGTTCATCGACAGAAATTGTTGGATACTATAGCTGAATTTGGTATCCCCGCGAAGCTAATTTGACTTTGCGGAATGACACTGTCAGACACGAAGTATTCTGTGAAAATTTGTCAAAAATCTGTCAGAGCCATTTTCTACCAAGGGAGGTTTTAGACAAGGCGATAGTCTGTCCTGCGATCTCTTTAACATAACATCGTAATGGCAATGATCATGCGAAAGGCTGCAGTACACAGGATTGGTACCATCTTCAACAAAAGTCACATGTTGCTCGCGTTTGCTGATGATATAGATATCATTGGACGTGGATTGCGAGATGTTACTGCAGCTTTTTCGAGCATTGAAAAGAAGTCGGCTGAAGTATTCTGGGTTGACAACTATAACTTTGAAGTGGTATATGATTTTTTCTACCTTTTTTTTTTTTTTTTTTTTCGTTTTTTGCGGGTAAGGTAGGGAAATGCATTACGCATTCGTGACAGTAGTCACGTTATGTCGGACTCTCCAATATGTCATACCGACTAAAACCCCTTCCTGTCTCCTCTCCGGGAAGTAATCCACCTCGGAACCGCTTACGCATTACTTCAAGGTGGTACCCATGTGGCCATGTACGCCAACCTTCTCGATTGACATGCTTTCAGGCCCCCGCTTGGTCTCCGCTGCACCTCAGGAAACTGCGGCATCCAGGTCTAATTTTTTGCACCTAAGGATCTGCTCCGTGTATTTTGCTACCGCGATCCAATTTCCTCCACTGGTTGTCATAATATTAATAATATTATCGGCTGTTATTGTTCCTACCTCTTCTGTCAGTTGTTGACGATGAGCCAGCCAGCGTGTGCACACAAAAAAAGTGTGTTCTGCGTCATCCACAACCTCATCTGTTTCGTACAGACAGAACGGATTGTCACATTTTCCGATTTTATTCAGGTACTTCCTAAAGTATCCGTGTCCGGATAACATCTGAGTTAGGTAGTAATTTACCTCTCCACATTGTCGATCCAGCCAAATTTTGATGTTTGGTATAAGCTTTGCTGTCCACCTTCTGTGTTTTTCGTTATTCCACCGTTCTTGCCACGACGTTATAGTCTGGTCTCTTATTGTCATCCCAGTGTTGCCGGATACCTTCATTAGGTATAATGTGCGTCGTTCTCTTGCTAACAGGTCAATTGGAATTGTGCCTGCTATTACCAGTACAGCGGCTGCTGATACTGTGCGATACGCCGAACAGATTCGTAAAGCAGCTGTCCTCTGTACAGCTAAAATAGACTGTGCCCTCTTTTTTATTTTAACGCCTTCGGCCCATTTTTCACATCCATAGAGCATGATGCTGTTTGCGGCCTCCATCAGTTATTTGCGCCTGTGCTGCAGCGGTCCTCCTATGTTTGCCATTATGCGGCTTAGCTGCGCAGTTGTTCTTCCGGCTCTGTTAGCCGCATGCTGTATCTGGACTGCGTATGTGAGTTTAGAATCCAGTCTTAATCCCAGATATTTCACCGATCTCTGGGTCGTGATTGTGACATCTCCAATATTCACATCCAACTCTACGGGGATGTGACGCCGCGTAAGTAGGAGTATTTCAGTTTTCTGCATTGCCAATTGTAAACCATAAGTATCAAGCCAAGATTTCGCTCTCATCATAACTTGTCTCAGCTTACGTTGTGCATCGTCCGTGTTTCGATTCGTGATGACGGCTGCAATGTCGTCGGCATATCCTACTAAAAAATTGCCCTCAGGCATTTCCATCTTTAAGATTCCGTCGTAGCTGGCGTTCCACAAGTCTGGTCCCAGTATTGATCCCTGAGCCGCTCCGGAAGTGACTTGTTTCCTTTTTGGTCCGCTGCTCGTGTTGTACAAAAGCTCCCTGTCTCTTAGGTAGCTTCCTATTATCCTCATAATGTACTGTGGCACAGAGAAGTTTTCTAAAGCGTCCAGTACGTCTTTCCATCTTAAGCTATTAAAAGCATTCTTCACGTCCAACGTGGCGAGGAGTACAACAGGTCTACTGTAATGGTTCACTCGTTGTACGGCATCTACTACCTCCGTCACTTCTCTTAGGGTCCCAATCGTTGATCTACCCGGTCTGAAGCCGTATTGTCTACTGGATAAGCCACCTCTAGCATATATCGCGTTTGTAAGCCGTGGCTTTATCAGCCTCTCAAACAGTTTCCCCGCAGTATCCAGCATACAAAGTGGCCTGTATGATGACACAAGTGGATCAATCTATTCTGGGAGTCTTCGAGAGAAAAATACTACGCAAAATATTTGGACCCATCATGGAAAACGGCGAGTACCGTCGTCGAATGAATCTTGAGCTGTATGAGCTGTACAACGACATCGACTTAATCAAGCGCGCTTAAATAGACCGAATGCTCTGGCTTGGAAACGTTGTACGAATGGACGAAAACGCTCCGGCTCGAAAAGTCTTCGGCACTAAACTCGATGGGCGTTGCAAGAGGGGGCGACCAAAACTCCGATGGATAGACCAGGTGAAAGAGCTGTTAACTAAGCTTGGTGTGACGACCTATCTAAGGATCGCAAAAGACTGAAGTGCTTGGTATACTTTTCTACGTGCGGCTACTGATGGTTAAATTTCTGTTGTTGCTACCATTAAAGAAGAAGAAGAAGTTTAGGAGGTTTCATAAGGGTTTTCTTAAAAATGTTCATATGTAGTGTTTAAAAAAGATTTACAAGATATGTGTTGCTGCATAGCCATTTAGGTGAGAAGGCAATGTATGATACTGAAACAATAGAAATCTTATTTTTGTGTCAGTAAACTGTGACGTATGCGTAATATTTATACACAATACGAAATTACATGCTGTCTGAAGTAAATCACAAATTATATGCTGCCATTAGTAGCTAAAAACTTTTTTGTTTTCTTTCCAACGAAAATTTACAGCTTCCTGTCAATATTTTGTACATACAAATTATACTTACTTACTTACTTAAGTGGCCAATTACAATTTACGAAACGTAGTTCATAAATTTGAGGCCTGAAGTAATAAAGAATTCCACACGCTTCGGTCTTCTGCGTGTGTTCTCCAGTTAGTCCTACCAGATGATGGCACATCGCCTACCACTTGGTCCTTCCAACGGAGTTTGGGTCTCCCTGCTCTGCGCCGTTCTTCAGGTTCGCCTTCAAACACCTTTCTCGCTGGAGCATTTACATCCATCCTGGCAACATGTCCCAGCCATCGAAGTCGTTGGATTCTGACTCTTTTAGCTACGTCGATGTCGTGGTATAGCTCATACAGCTCATGGTTCATTGCCTTCGACACAGATAGGTCAATATATTTTTCGGAGTACTTTTCACTCAAATACTCCCAGGTTTTGTATGTCCGTTGTCGTAAGCACCCATGATTCGGCAGCATACAAAAGAACGGGTAAGATTAGCACCTGGTAAAGCTGTTTCTTAGTATTCCGAGATAAGGTGGTGTCCGTAGAAACATCTATTGGCTAGCACTATTCTCCGCTTAATTTCTTGGCTGACATTATTTTTCTTGTTGACGGAAGATCCGAGGTAGGTAAATTCGTCGACTACCTCAAAACAATAATTACACTGTGCTACACACAAAATATACAGGGGTTCTCATGTAGCATTTCTGTTAGACTGGAGTCCGTAGAGTAAAGTGGTACTTTTAGTTTTTCTCGGTCACTTCGTTAAGTAATGTTTTTATAGCAAATTAAGTGAAATGGCGATATTCCTAAAATTACAAGTTCCAAAATTCATAAGTCTTCTCTTTGTAAACCTATTTTTAAAAGCTTACATTTGTTGTAAAGCTATGACTTTCACCTTTTATTAAAAAAAATAATTTTGAAAATCGGTTAAAAAATAGTCAAACGGCGGCAGTTTAAGCAAAACAACACCGAAAAAAAATTGCGAATTCCCATTTTCTCAACGCTCTCAGCTGGTCATGAAGCTGCGCAATGTATAGTTTTTATTTTTGTGTTATGCTATATTAAAGTAGCTTTCTAAAATAGGTAAGTTTATAAGAATCGGTTGAAAAATGAATGAGTTACGCTAAATTTTGTTATAACATGTTAGCGTAATTTTGTGGTTTTTCCTTAGAGTGTGTGTGTCACTTTGTACAAATACATATGACGTATACGTATCACAACAAGTAATTCGTACTACATATTCCAAAGAATGTCGAAATACATATTACCAATATTAGCATAACTCATTCATTTTTCAACCGATTCTTATAAACTTACCTATTTTAGAAAGCTACTTTAATATAGCATAATACAAAAATAAAAACTATACATTGCGCAGCTTCATGACCAGCTGAGAGCGTTGAGAAAATGGGAATTCGCAATTTTTTTTCGGGGTTGTTTTGCTTAAACTGTCGCCGTTTCACTATTTTTTAACCGATTTTCAAAATTATTTTTTTTAATAAAAGGTGAAAGTCATAGCTTTACAACAAATGTAAGCTTTTAAAAATAGGTTTACAAAGAGAAGACTTATGAATTTTGGAACTTGTAATTTTAGGAATATCGCCATTTCACTTAATTTGCTATAAAAACATTACTTAACGAAGTGACCGAGAAAAACTAAAAGTACCACTTTACTCTATGGACTTCAGTCTAAGAGAAATGCTACATGAGAACCCCTGTATATTTTTTTCCTTCACATTTGTAGCACTGTGTTATCAACGTTCACGGTGCGTCCCCACCGAGAGGACTCTTTGTTCGTCTAAATCATTATATTTGTTTTGTCCCCGTTGACCGCTAAGCCCATTTTTGCTGACTCCTTTTCTAGTGATGAGAAAACTGCAGTAACATCCCGCAGATTTCGGCCAATGATGTCTATATAATCGGCATAGGCTAGTGGCATGTGGCTCTTGTGGAATATGGTGCCGGACATGTTGACACCATCCTTTCTTATCACCTTCTCCATAACTAAACTAAATAGTTTACAGGACAAGCTATCGCTCTGCCTGAGACCTCTTTCCGTGTTGAATGGTTCAGACTGATCCTTACCAATCTTAACCGAGGATTTGGTGTTGTCTAAGGTACATTTGCAAAGTCGGATTAGCTTTGCAGGAATACCAAACTCAGACATATCCTCATAAAGCCTATTCCTTATCGGAGAGTCGAAGGCAGCTTTGTAGTCGACAAAGAGGTGGTAGGTGTCGATCTGCTTTTCATGGGTTTTTTCCAGGATTTGTCGTAAGGTGAATATTTGATCCGTCGTAGATCTGCCAGGTCTAAAGCCGCACTGATATGGTCCAATTAGTTTTTCTACAATTGGCTTTAGACGTTCACACAATATGCTTGAAAGGACCTTGTACGCAATTGGTAATAGGCTTATTCCACGATAGTTCTTACATTCACTACGATCTCCTTTCTTGTATATGGGACATAACAGACTGAGACTCCAATCCCCGGGCATGCTCTTCTCTTGCCAGATGTTCTCCATGAGCTGATGCATGCTCCTAATCAGCTCCTCCCCGCCAGCCTTAAACAATTCAGCAGGGAGACCATCAGCTCCAGCAGCTTTGTTGTTTTTAAGGCGGGAGGTGGCCATACGTATCTCGCTCTGGCTCGGAGGTGGACAGTTAATACCATCGTCATGGATTAGAGCGGGGTCTTCTGGAGTGGTGTCAGTATCCAGTAAATTTCTAAAGTGATCTCTCCATATCTTCAGAACGTTATCCGGGTCCGTCACTAGCTGACCATCGCTGACCTTGCAGGAGGGCAACCCTGTTCCACGCATTCTCGCTTTAACTCTCCTGTACAATTTTCGGGCTTCCCCTCTGCTTCGGAGCAACTCTGTGCACTCATCCTGCCTCTTCTTCAGCTCCTTCTTTTTTCTTCTAAAAAGAGGAGTTGCCTGTCGTCTCTTCTCCCTGTGCCGTTCACGAACAGCTCGCGTTGCTATTGGCTGCAGTTTCGCCCTGTATGCAGCAACCGTCTCTCTCGTGGCATTGCGACATTCATCATCGTACCAGGCATCTTCTTGAGACGGCTTTGAGTACCCAAGTACGCTTCTCGCAGCCCGTTGTAAGGAGTCGGCTATATTTTGCCACTGCGAGGTTATATTGTCAGGGGTTGGAGCATTCCGCAGCAGTTGAGTTAGGTGGTTGGAGTAGGCATCCGCTACATCTGTGGTCCGCTGTTAACCGATGTCCAGCTTTCGTTGTGCCTGGTTACGTACGTTTTTCGCCATGCTTAGCCTTGTGCGTATCTTAACTGCGGTAAGGAAGTGATCGGGGTCAATGTTCGCACCCCTAATCACTCGTACTTCCAGAACACTTGATGCGTGCCTTCCATCGACTACCAGATGATCAATCTGATTCCTCGTCAATTGATCTGGAGATAACCATGTTGCCTTATGAAAATTTATACCATCACCCTTAGGGATGAGGGTATATATCATTTGATACGACCCAAAAGTGTAACACATAGAAGGAGTCACTTCAGACCCTAGGTTTCTTAGAACCAAATTCGATTCATGACTTTTTAAGTCATTTGAGCCATGTCCGTCTGTCTGTCTGTCTGGTGGCTGTCCGGCTGGTTCACACGATAACTTTCGAAAGACGCAACCAAATGTCTTGAAATTTTGCACGACATAATATTTTCCCAAAACTACTTACGGTATTGCAAATGGGCTACATGGCTCCACCCCTTCTGGTACCTCCCATACAAATACATCATTCCGCCCACTTTAGAAATCGCGTTATAATATCAATACACCCAACGGGATCGTACCCAAATTCTATACTTAGTAAAGCTATTGCAGGATAAAGTTTTGGAAAAAAAATTGGAAGTCTAGCCACGCCCCTTCTGGTACCTCCCATACAAATTCACCTTTCCGCCCACTTTAGATATGGAGTAATAATATCAATAAATCCATCGCGCTCGTACCCTAATTCTTAATTTAGTAAAGCTATAGCAGGATACAGTTTTTGAGAAAAAAAAACGGAAGTCTACCAACGCCCCATCTGGTACCTCCCACACACACAACTGGTACCGCCCACTTTAGAAATCGATTAATATTATTATTAGAATTACCGCGATCGTGACCAAATTCTGTATTTAGTAAAGCTCAAGGAGGATAACGCATTGGAGAAAAAATCTGGAAGTCTAGACACGCCCATTCTGGTACCTCCCATACAAATGTACCTTTCCGCCCACTTTAGAGATGGAATAATAATATCAATACACTTGATACGATCGTGCCCAAATTCTGTATTTAGTAAAGCTATAACAGAATAAAGTTTTGGAGAAAAGATCTGGATATCTAGACACGCCCCTTCTGGTACCTCCCATACAAATGTACCACGCCGCCCACTTTAGAGATGGAGTAATAATATCAATATTCTCGACACGATCGTGCCCCAATTCTGTATTTTATTAAGTTATAACAGGATAAAGTTTTGGAGAAAAAATTGGAAGTCTAGCGGCGCCCCTTATGGGACCTCCCATACGAATGTACCTTTCCGCCCACTTCAGAGATGGAGTAATAATATCAATGCATCCAACGCTATCGTACCCAAACTCTGTATTTAGTAAAGCTATAACAGATACATTTTTGGAGGATAAACTTAGAAGTCTAGACACGCCCCTTCTAGTACCTCCAATACAAATTTACCACTCCACCCACTTTAGAAATCGAGTAATAATATCAATATAATAGCAATTTTTTTATTTTACTGAGGGTGATGGTATATGTAAGTCGGGTCGCCCGACTGAAACTTTCTTACTGGTTTTATGGTCAAATCTAGTGCTGCTAACTACCATATTTCTTGCCCCAGAGAAATCAATCAGTCTGATGCCATTGTTCGACGTTTCGGTGTGCAGACTGAATTTTCCGATGGTAGGCTCAAATGCGGTTTCCCTGCCTATTTTAGCATTAAAATCGCCTAGTACAATTTTAATGTCATGGCTCGGGCTACGGTCATATACATTTTCTAGGCTCTCTACAAATTATACTACCCCAACAATTTATCTTCAAAATAGTTCACTTGGTTTTTCTTTGCAAATATCTTAATATGAAAAAAAACTATGAAAATAACATAAAAAACGCTTGACTTAAGCATTTCCCACAAAGGGTTCCACTGCGTTTTATGTATGTTGAGATTTAGTTTTTAGAAATTTTTGTAAAAAGGATTCAGTTTGTTTTTTTTTACGTTCAACAACGTCATCGTCTTTGTTTTATTGTCTGTTGGCTTTTCTTTTGTCCCATTTTTTTTGCGGCGGTATGATTTTCTTCGTTCAAACATGTTTTCTCTGTGTTGCGAAAACATTTATCTGTGACAGTGAGAGATTTATTTGCAAGTTTTTCATTCCTCTTCATCATCAAAATTTAGTGTAATATTTTACAAAGAATATGAAAGGATATTTTTACATGGAAGAATATAAAAACGCTACCGACGAAGGGTGGCCCAGGCAGTGACATAAATAAATTTGTCGAAATTCTCGCATATGAAGACTTTTTTTTCTGTGAGACGTTTTTCTATTAAGATGCTTAAAATTTTGTGATATCCTTTTGTGTTCACATATCCCTTTGGCGTGCGGAAATGTAATGACATGGGGTAGCTTAAAAGGAATCGGATGAGAAAGAGAGGGAGAGGGAGAGTGAAAGACGTTTGTTGACGGCAGATAAGAAATGTGTGGGTTTAAAGTGATGATGATGTGGCCTCGTAATGGTGTTGTTTATTAATGTTATGTATTAACTGGAAAATAAGTAAACAACATACATAATTTGAAGTTTCTTTAAATGTGTTGTCCAGAAATTCGTGAAAGCTCTCTATCCAATATTTATTTTTAAAAAATGTCTCGTATAATTTCGCTGATGTATCGCCCTGCGCTTTAAAAACAAAACTGCTTGGTGACTGACTGATTGACTGGGCGATACATCAGCGCCCTAACCAGACCGGTGATGATGAGATACTCCTTATCGAGTAGACGTAGGCTATGAAATGATTTTTAGAAATTTTAGTTATAAGCAGTAGAAGTGGGCGTGACACTATCAGAGCAATTGTGATTTTTACAAACGCGTTATCATAGAAACTTAAAATTTAGTGTAATATTGCTTTAAGAAAATTTTAAGAAAACTAAAAAAAAGGTTTTTTTCGAAATTTCATTTATGGGCGGTAAAAATAGGCGTGGCAATAAATCAGAGAAATTTCCGTTATGAGCAAATGCGTGAGTTTATAATCATGACATTTGGAGACTATGTTTCAGACTCCGGGAGTGGAGTAAAAATAAATAATTGGGGGCGTGACATTCAATAAAACTAATAAGCAATCTCACCAAACGACTCAATTAAGGATTATGCAATATGGTCTGGGTTTTCCTGTAATGAAGCATACTTTAGCTTATGAAGGATTTATGAATATCTAAATTGTGGGGTTGTGAAAGAAATGGGCGTGGCACTACATCAGGCTAATGAGCTTTCTGACCAAACGACTAGTTCCAGATTCATGAAATTTGGTGTGGATGTTCCTACAAGGTGGGGCAAAGGAAATAACACTGATGGAAAAAGGACATAACTTATCATGTGGCGGCAAATAACAATTCGGTTATGACATTTTTCATAAACGGAAATGCAAATCGACAAGCCATGAACCGGTTAACACCGCAAGAATGCGGTTGTGTTGGCGCAGCGTGAACTTCGTCGCAGATGGCCGTCCGACGCCAAATGAACAAACACTGCGGCAGTATTTGTCCTTACGCAGAATTTTGGCGAAAGATATAAAGATGTTCTCTTACAAAGGGCAGACAATGCTACGGATGTTATCAGTTGATCGCCAAATGCGTCTAACTTACGCTTTTGTGATTACTTTTGCCCCACCTTAAATTATAAGGAAACGTGGATATCACCTGATCAAGTAACGAGAAACCAAATAGATCACGTGGTAATCAATGAAAGGCACGCGTCAAGTGTCTTAGACGAACGATTGATCAGGGTGTGAACATCAGCTCGGATAACCACCCCACTGCAGTGAAGGTGCGTACTATGCTAATCAGGACGAAATCCCTGAGTTACCAGGCACAAAGAAAGCTGGACATCGGTAAACTGCAGATCGCGCAGATAGCCAACGCCTATGAACAATGCCACAATGCCACCCGGGAACAAGATGGACCAAACTGTAGCCAATGGCAAAGCGATATTTTCATAAATAAAAAGTACAGGGAGAAGAAGCGGGAGGCGACTCGACTCTTCAGGCGCAAAAAACGAGAGCTGAAAGAGCGGAGTAATGTGTGTATTAAAGAATACAGGAAGAAAGGTAAAGCCCGAAAATTCTACCAGAAGATAAATGGTAGGGTACATGGAATAGGTATTCCCTGTTGTAAATACAAGGATGGTCATCTCGTTACTGACTCCGAGAGCGTACTGAGAGTATGGATAGATCACTTCTACAACCTATTGATGTCTGAAAACTCGGCTGTTGAAGATTGTGAACCAATCCGAGACGATAACATTGAGTGTCCCCCTCCGAGACAAGCTGAGATAACAACTTCCATATCCAGCCTAGGGACCGGCCGTGGCATAGTGGTTAGAACACGCGACTACCATGCGGGAGATCACAGGTTCAAATCGTGGCTCCAGTCATCTTAAAAAAAAAAAAATAAATTGTCTTGCATTGTCGGCTCCCCCCGAATGTTGTATACAGCAACTTCGCAGTATAAGTGTCGAGTTAATCGGCATCTCTAGTAAGAGCTTCTCAAACAGTGACGTTCGCATTCGTCGATAAACAAATAGGTGCCGTTAGTTGTGAATCTAAAAATAGAAAGCATGTTAATTCACAACAACGCGAGAAGCTATCCCATACCTCATTCATGGGATGTAAAGGGAAATTAAGTTTTTTTTATATCCCGCCTAAAGAACAACAAAGCCGTTGGTGCTGATGGTCTTCCAGCTGAGTTCTTTAAGGTGGCTGGAGATGAGCTTGTTTTAAGCATGCAACAGCTTATAGAGAATATTTTGCTTCAGGAGAGCATGCCAGAGGATTGGAATCTCAGTGTGCTATGTCATATCTACAAAAAAGGTGACCGAATTGAATGTAAAAACTGCCGTTGGATTTAGCCTCTTACCGATTAAGTAAAAGGTCTTCTTTAGCATAATGTGTGAACGTCTAAAGCCAATTGTGGAAAACCTGATTGGACCGCTGTTAAATTTTGTAACCATAGCAAAACCACTTTCTGCACAGCCATCCGCAAACTTTAAAAAGCTAGACAAAAAATTTAGAAATTATTATATTTGCTTCGATCTTCTGTGTTATATAAGTTATATAAGATTCTTAGTAACCTGGTCTTTCCAATGGAGTTTTACTCCGTCCAACGAGTTGAATGTAGAAGACTTTACGAGCTGGAGCCTTTGCATCTATGCGTTCAACATGACTTAGCCAAAGGAAACGGTGTCAAAGTTGGTCTACAGTTTGTACAGCTAATGATTTATAAGACCTCCATATTCCACGTTAACGACGATGGACCCATATATTTTACAGAGTATTTTCCTCTCGAATACTGCCAGAACCTATTCAACCCCTATTGTTATTACCCAGGATTCAGAACCACCAATCAATATACAGTATCCGGTATTCTTAGCTGGATTTTTGTTCATCGAGAGAGGGCTCTACCATTAAATCGTTTGCTTTATCCAGTAGTAGCATCTATTAACAAGCCGTATTCTTCTCAGTATTTCAAGGCTGATGCAATTAGTTTTATTGATAGTGGAGCCTAGGTAGATAAAATCATCTACCACTTTCATATTATAACATAGTTCACGTTCAACGTCCACGCAGCGTCCCAAATGAGAAGATTCTTTGTTATTTGAAACTAATAACTTCGTTTTGTCCTCGTTCACCGTTTGACTCAATTTTTCTGATTCTCTCTGTATATCTGAGAAGTCTGAAAACGCATCCCGCAGTTTTTGCCCGATCATGTCTAAGTCATCAACGTACGCAAGTAGCATGTGGCTTTTGTTGAATATCGTGCCACTCGTATTTAGTGTAGCATTCCTCATTATCATATCCATCACTATGTTGAAGGGGTTACACGATATGCTACCGGCTCTTTTAAGCCTCGTCTGGTGTTGAATGGCTCAGTAAGGTCCTTGCTTATCTTCTCTGAAAACTTCGTGTCAGTCAGCGTCATTTCCCAAAGGCATACGAGATTAGCACGGAATACCAAACTCAGCTTCAAGTTATTTCTATCGTATCGGCCTGTCGAAGTCAGCTTTTTAGTCGACGAAAAGATGGTGCGTGTCGAACTGTTTCTCGTTATCGGCTTATCACCACCGGATTTGAAGAGCTGTGATAAAAGTCCGACAGCACCGGCTGCTTTGTTATTTATCAGCCGCGATATTGCTCTTCTTCCGAAACCAGCAATTGCTGGAAGTGTTCTCTCTATCTATATACATGCAGCACACTCTGCGTTTCTGTAACATCCTTGTCCTAACAGAAGGGGAACCCATTACCGTAGCCTTTTGCTTTTACTTCTGGCAAAATTTTCAAGCTCTACCTCTCTGTATCTTCATTCTCCAGTTCCTTTATCAATAGTTTATTTTCGCTGCCTCGCCAGTCTTATAGTCTTCTTGTGCCGTCCCCTAAAGCCCGGCTTACAATTGGCTGTAGCGTTGTCCTATAAGCAGTATCTTGTTCTGTTTTTCATATCCCGGCATGTTTGTTGCGGTGGTTGCCATGTAATGTGCGCTCTGCTGCTATTTTGTATCGGGAATGTCACAAGTAGGATCGTTAAGTATTAGTAGTTGGGAAAGCTGGTTGGAGTGGGCAGTGGCAATCTCTGGGGTTACGTGTCTGGTTACGTGCGTTTTCGGCTCTGCTCAAACTTGCGTGCACTTAAGTTGCAAACCCATTGACGGACGTGTCGGTATGCAGGCTGAATTTATCAATCGATGGACCATGAACATCACCTATTTATACCCTCACCACACGGGTAGAAGGGTTTATATCATTTGATACGACCTAAAAGTGTAACACATAGATGGAGTCCCTTTAGACCCTATGTCTCTTTGCGCCATATACGATTCATGACATTTTAAGTCGTTTGAGCTATGTCTGTCTATCCGGCCACTTTAGAACTTGATTAATATTCTTATCACACCCAACGCGATCGTTCTCAAATTTTGTATTTAGTAAAGCTATAGCAGTATAAAGTTTTGGAAAACAAATTGAAAGTGTAGACAAGCCCTTTCTGGTACCTCCCATACAAATGTACCATTCCGCCCACTTTAGAAAGCGAGTAGTAACTCGCAATATACTAAGCACGATCGTGCCAAAATTCTGTATTTTGTTAAGCTATAGCAGGATAAAGTTTTAGAGAACCAGTACAGAAATTTCAGTCAGGTAAACTGACTGATAAATACCATCACCCAATAATAATTCCTAATTACCAAATTTGATTATCTTCAAGAGCCGGTTTAGAAATTATGGGAGAAATATTAATTTTCCAAACAAGGTCATTTTGTATGGGAGGTACCAGAGGGTGATCCATATTCATTCCTGATTCAAATTATCATAACTGTACAACTTACGCAAAATTCGACTGTATTCACTGTACTTACAAAATTATATGTATTTAAAATTATGGGGGTATGTTCGGTATTTTGTATGGGAGGTACCAGAAGGGGTGCGTCAAATAGTTATGTTGTAAGGTTTTGCTTCCTATCACAAGATAAATTAATTGACCAATTTTCATTACCCCCCAAGT
This sequence comes from Muscina levida, assembly GCA_964034835.1. NCBI lineage: Eukaryota > Metazoa > Arthropoda > Insecta > Diptera > Muscidae > Muscina > Muscina levida. The sequence goes on along the minus strand of OZ035883.1, from coordinate 122,564,042 downwards.
GTCCGTTTGGAAATTATTTTATAAATGTTAATTTTTCAAAAATAGGTAATTTTGTATGGGAGGTACCAGAAGGGGTGATCCGATATAATCCATATTAATTCCTGATTCAAATTTTCATAACTGTACAAGTTACGCCAATTCATTGTACTTACAAAAAAAGATATGTATGTAGGACTATGAGGGTGAATTCGGGAATTTGTATGGGAGGTACCAGAAGGGGTGCGTCAAATAGTAAGGTTTTCTGAGGTTTTGCTTCCTATCGCAAGATAAATTAACCGACCATTTGTCATTATCCTCCAAGTTTCCGTTTGGAAGTTATGGGAGAAATATTAAATTTGCAAAAAGAGGTCTTTTTGTATGGGAGGTACCAGAAGGCGTGAACCGATATAGTTCATATTCATTGGTGAGTACAGTTTTCATATGCAAACAACATTTGGAAAATTTGAGTGAATTCAGTTTAGTTACGAAAAAGATATGTATGTTAAACTATGAGGGTCAATTAGGTCATTTGTATGGGAGGTACCAGAAGCGGTATGGCAAAGATTTCGGTTTTCGTAGTGTTTGTCTACTTTTGCAAGAGAAATAAACTGACCAAATTTAAATATCCTACGATCGTCCGTTGGGATGTTATGAAAGAAATATAAATTATCCAAAAATAGGTAATTTTGTATAGGAGGTACCAGAAGGGGTGGGGCTATTCTGTCCATTTTCAATCCCATTAGTTCGTTTTGAAAAATATTAATACTGGTAAATTTTCATACTGATCCGTTAAGGTTTACTCAAGTTATCCTGCTGACCAGCCATCAAGCCAGCCAGCCAGACAGACGGACATAGCTCAATCGTCTTAAAAAGTCCTGAAACGAATTTGGTCTTAAGATACCTGGGGTCTAACTCGTCTCCTTTAATGCGTTACACTTTTTTTCGTATCAAATGATATATACCCTCATCCCTAAGGGTGATGGTATAAAAACTTGGAAGTCTTGCCACTCCCCTTCTGGTACTCCCCATACAAATGCACCATTCCGCCCACTTTAGAGATGGATTAAATGGATTGAATTAAAGCTAACTCAGGATAAAGTTTTGGAGAAAAAAAACTCCTTCTGCTACCTCACATACAAATGTACCACTCCGCCCACTTTAGAAATCAAGTAATTATATCAATATACTAGACATTTAATGGTTTACTAAGTCGTATGTTTTCTCTAGGCGGTCGTATAATGCATCTATAATCTCATCGACTTTATCTTCCGTCGGCGCATGTGCACATATCAGCTTGATGTAGAAATATTTCGTCATGGTGGTATTGAGGCTATTCGATCACCAGCAGGATAGAACCGCGAGACAAGATATCTGAGAATCAGGCCAATTACAAATACAAATCGAAACAACGTTGTCGAGCTCCCACCACTTGAAGGTTGTAAGTCGTCTTGAGATGCAAGGTTTATTTTGTTCTACAGTTACATCTAGATTTTTTCCCTGAAGAATTTGGGACTGTAAGTGATAAAGCATGGACATAGGTTATATCAGGACATTTCGATAATGACGAAGCATTGTAATAGTGAATGAAGTTCAAGTATGTTGTCCAATTTTTGCTGATTTATTTATTTATAAAGCACAACTAACAATTTTCAAATAATTTTTGTTTACTTCTTCATTATTTTTATAAAAAAAAGGCAAACTGTGTTTTTCATTGCTCTGTGTTTGTTTTTTGTTGATCTGTAGTGAATTATGATATTGTCATAGTTCGGTTTAAGATCTTTCCTATTGGCAATTATTTATTATTGACCATGAAGTTGGTTGCTTACTTTACAATTAAAAAAACCGAACTTCTCTATTTGAAAACCAATTTTATTATGAAAATTTTTGATAATTGAATTCGACAATATTGAAAATTCAAACAAAGGAAACAAAGTTAAAATACAATTTATAAAACAAAGTAAATATGTAGTGGGACACTACATAAGTCCCCCACCAGTAATACACTTAATTAACATAAAGTGTATTTTGTTTGCGTGAATTATTAAATGTTTCATTTGTGTTGTCAGTATGTGCAGGTTTAAGGTGATCTATAGAAACTGACTTAATTAAATTACCACATTGAATTTTAAACGACTTAATGTTTCTTTCAACGACTTTAAAAGGACCATTGTAAGGAGCTTCCAAACCAATAGGTCTTTGATTTTTAACAAAAACAAAATCACAATTAAAAAGATCCTTCGGAACAAAGCTTCGAACGTTATTGCCATGGTGAATAACACTACTTCGCACAGAAGCAAAATGATTTCTAAGTTTATCAAGAACCGAATTATTGGTGTTAACAACCAAATCGCCTGGTAATCTTAAGGTTTGACCATAAACTAATTCCGATGGACTACATATTAGTTCCTCTTTAATACTTGCGCGAATTCCAAGTAGGATAATTGGTATCTGTTCGGACCAATTTTTCGAATTACCACCGGCCTTCAGTGCTGTCTTCAACTGCATATGGAAACATTCAACCATACCGTTTGCTTGTGGATGATAACAAGATGTGTGAATTTTATGTGAACCAATCAATTTGGTTAAATCATTGAACAATTTTGAAGTAAATTGAGTTCCTTGGTCGACTGTTATCCGAAGTGGAACTCCAAAACGAGGAATATAATTGTTAACGAACGTTTTAGCTACAGTCTGTGAAGAAATGTCCCTAATCGGATATGCTTCGGGCCATCTAGTAAATCTGTCAATAATTGTTAATATATATCTGTTTCCATTTGATATTGGGAATGGACCAACAATATCCATGTGGAGATGTTCAAATCTTCCAGAAGGAATATCAATTTTCTGGACAGGATATTTAGTGTGGATATGTACTTTTGATCTCTGACAGTCAGAACAATTCGTAGCCCATAGATTAATATCTTTTTTCATGAAAGGCCAGAAATATTTACTAGTTATAAGCTTTCTAGTAGCATGAACACCAGGATGTGAAAAAGAATGTAGATTCAAAAATACCTGTTTACGTGAAGAATTTGGAACAAAGAGGCGATTAGTTCTTCATGTCACACCAAACTTTTAACCCAAGTAATGGAACCTCAATATCACGTAAGTTATTTTCGGATTCATTTTTAGAAATAATTTTCTTTAATTCGTCATCATTTTGCTGTTCTCTATGCAATACTTCCATATAAATGTTGTTGTTTGTGAATGCATCAATTGCAGGAAGTCTGGATAATGCATCAGGAACAATATTTTCTGCTCCGTTTATAAAACGAATATCACAAGTAAATTGAGCGATGAATTCCAAGTGTCTTGTTTGACGCGGAGATCTTTCTGCTTTGGAGTCCAAAACATAAGTTAGAGGCTTGTGATCTGTAAAAATCACAACATTTCTGCCTTATAAAAAATGCCTAAAGTGTTTAATGGATGAATATACGGCCAAAAGCTCGCGATCAAAGGTTGAGTATTTACATTCAGTGGGAGAAAGTTTCCTAGAAAAATATGCTATGGGTTCGACTGTATTGTTCCTAGACTGCTGTAGTACAGCTCCGACTGCTGAGTTTGATGCATCCACCGCTAAAGAGATATGAGCTGATTGATCAAAATGAGTAAGCAATGTTTTCTCAGAGAATTTAAGTTTCAAAGTTTCAAAACAATGTTCAGCTTCCTTAGTCCACACGAGTTCCTTAGACCTAGTTTTAGTTGTATTTGTTATCATATCGTAGCGAGTAGCGACCATTGGAACATATCTGTGGTAATAATTAATCATGCCAATAAATTTTTGATGCTGAGTTTTCGATTTCGCTTTTTGATATGAAAGAATAGTTTTAACCCTTTCAACCGATGGCTGAATACCTTCCGAAGAAATTTGATACCCCAAAACCTCAAGGTTAGATACGCCAAAAAGACATTTTGATGACTTTGTATTAAGTCCATATTCATCAAGACGTTGAAATACAATTTTAAGGTGTTCCAAATGTTGGTCCTCATTCTCACTAGCGATTAGTACATCGTCAATATAGGTAAATACAAAATCAAGTCCAAAGAAAACAAAGTTAAAATACAATTTATAAAACAAAGTAAATATGTACTGGGACACTACAACCACTTTACAGCACATGGCATACAATTTGGGATTTTTTTCCTCCACGTAATTGTTCATCGTCATCTTATGGAGATTGGCTTTTGTTCTCCAAAAATTAAAAGACTTTGCTTCCTAATAATCATTTTTGTATACCCTTAAGCAATAAGGCAGTGGCAAGCTGTTGAACTAATCGATAATTTACTAAACCTCATCCTTACAGATATCCTTAAATACTTGTGTTATACAAAAAAAAAAACCTAGTACCAGCTGACGTTTAGTATAGTTTTTTCTTAGCCAAGAGGGAAAAAACTAAACAAAAACCAATTTGTTCATGAATGACAAATTTTCACAAAATGGTTAATGGATTCTAGAAACAAATATTAAATATGCAAAAAGCAACATCAGCCAACAAATCGACCAACCGACCACCAGTCTATTTATACGATATGCTGCTGCCTGGCGTTACAAAAAACTATTTTGATTTTTTTTTTTTTTTGTTAACTATAAACACAACAAAATTCCACTTTCCGTCATATCACGTACATTTCATGCATATGACGAATTTTACGAATTTCATAGCAACAAATGAATGAATTCTGGCAGTTGGCAGTTTTTTTTTCGCTCTTTCGTTTTCAATGGCACGGCGACAATGGGAAAACAATAGTCCGCTTGGGTTGTTTTTTCGCAGTCATTATTTACTCTTTTGTCGAGAAAAGCAAGGAAATTGTTTTGTTTCTGTTCTGAGGCTTTAGAAATTCATTGTTGAGTTGTTGAAATTATTCACAAATGGAATTTGAAATTGAAATTTCTATCTCATCAAAAACACACAAAATGACAATTCTAAGTAAGTACATACATCGGCAGGAACAGCACTTTTTTTTTTGGCAATGCAACAGAATTGTGACATTGATGAAGTTAATGGCCTTTTAGTTGACAGGTTGTTGTGATGTGAATGCCATTGAAATATAGCTGGAGAGTATAAAAGTATAATAAATTGGAAATTCATAAAAGGAAGAAAGTTATTGCGGCATATTTGAAAAACATTTGGGACACTGTGGTATGGGGTAACAGTGGTTGCTATAGGTGTGGAATCGACAACTTTTTGTGTGCCGTTGCTGCGTCACTGTGCAGTTGGGGATGAGTAAAAGTTGTGATAGTGTTGCTCCGATAATGCCTCCTAGAGGAGTAAAATATGTGGCCGACCTCCACTATCTTCAGGCCCTAAGGGGGCTCCCATACAAATATCGTAATTTTATAAAATTTGCTCCAACCCCCTATTTTCAGCCCCTAAGGAGGCTTTCATACAAAAATCAAAACTTTTATAAAATTTGCTTCAACCCTTGGGGTAGGGTGCGCCTAGAGTAGTAATGTTTTTATATGAATTGAAGGATTTCTTATAAAACGTTATGTGTAAGCTCAGGTAAAAATTTTTATTCGCTGAATCGAGAGAATTATATACTGATCACCAAGCTTGCATTGACGGAATGATTTTGCATTAGCGATATTCAAAAGGGGCAAGGGGCAGCATCAAATGCTTTACTCCGGACCTTGTGACTGTTGGCAGATGTAAGACATCGGACGTAGCAGCAGTGCTACTGCCGCAGCAGTATATTGATTGCTGCGGCACGAGCATTTCAACATGATCCAAAAAAGTTTTCATAAATCGGTTGGCCCTTCGAGATGCCCGCACACAAAATCGAAAATAGATTGCTGCATTTTTAAAGGAAACTCACAGTTGAAAAATTGTTCAATGGACACTAGAGGGTCGCTCTTTATGGCGGAAAATAAAGTTAATGTGCATCCTACGTCCCCCGAAATATTAATTATTATGCTGTATAGTCATTTGATATCCGATCGAAACGAGGCGCATATCGTTATTCAATGTCCGGCAACGTTGTTCGTGATATTTTTTATCATAAATAGCGGCTGATAGTGAGCTACAACCCCTGATGGTTAGGCTAGCCACCCATCTTCAGGTTCTTTACTGGCTAGGAAAACACGATAGTGAAAAAGTAACATATGGTACCCCCCAAATGTTGGCGACCCAAGCAAACGTTATAAGGACCACGATTTAAGGATATGCACTTGCAACGTCCGGACTCCGGAGAAGGTGCCACTATCCGACTTGCGGATTTCCTCAAAAAATATAAGGCTGACATCACCGCCATCCAGGAGATGAGATGAACAGGACAAGGATGCTCGCGACGTAAACATTGCGACATCTATTACAGCTGCCATACCGAAAAGCAAGAATTTGGATGTGTATTTGTAGTTGACGAGAGACTCAGACATCTTGTCTCACGCTTCAAACCTGTTAGTAATCAAATATACGTAATCCTCATCAAGGCGAAATATTTCTACATCACGCTGATTTGTGCTCATGCCCCGACGAAAGATAAAAACGATGAGATTAAAGATGCATTTTACGAGCTCCTAGAGGAAACATACAACGGGTTAGCTTCGCAGCGGCAAGGAACATGGTAGTGAGTGGAACCAGTTTCCATCACAAAGATATTCACAAGGCAACTTGGCTATCACCCAATTAACACACCCAAAATCAATTTGATCATGTAGTTGATGGCAAGCATGGATCTAGTGTTATGGACGTGCGTGTGATCCGTGGTGCTAATATTGGCTTGAATCATAACCTGGTTGCAACCATGATGCTCACAAGATTAAGCATAGCGAAAGACGCACGTAACCAACCACAAAGAAAGCTGGACATCGCAAAGCTGCAAACCCCAGAGATAGCCACTACCTACGCCAACCAGCTCTCCCAACTACTACGACAAAACGCCTCTACTTCAAACGTTTCCGTTACACAGGCAACAGCCGCAACAACCATGCTAGGATAAAAAAACAGCGTTCAGACGAATACTGGTACGATGGATAATGTCGCATATTGTCTGAGGAACAAGATGCCGCTTATAGGGCAACGCTACAGCCAATTGTATCCCGGACTGTTAGGGATCGGCACAAGGAAACAGTAAAACTAGCGACACAACTATGTAACCGAAAAAACATCAGATGATGGAACGGGATAACAAGGATAGAGGTGAGGCACGAAGAGGCCAGAAATTAAAAGCAAAAGTCTACAGTAAAGGGCTCCCTTACTGTAAGGACAAGGATGGAAATCTGGCTACATATACGCAGAGTGTGCTGCATATATGGAGAGAACAATTCCAGCAACTGCTGGTTCCAGAAGACAGTACACGTGAAGGTATCACGAAAATTGTCGACGACGGCTTAGACTGCCCACCACAAAGTCAAGCCGAGGTAAGAAGAGCTATATCGCGGCTGAAATAAAGCTATAAATAATAAACTAGCCGGTGCCGACGGACTTCCGGTAGAGCTCCTTAAGTCCGGTGGCGAGGAGCTGAATAAGAGTATGTACCAGCTCCTACACACTGTTTGCCTTAACGAGTGCATGTCCGATAATTGGAATCTAAGCGTATTATGTCCTGTGCTAAAAAAAGGTGATCCATCAACATAGTGATGGAAATGATAATAAGAAAAGCTGCAGTAAACACGAGTGACACAAAATCCACGTAGACATCATCAGTCGAAAACGGCGAGATGTCACTGCAGCCTTCTCAGGTATACAAAAGGAATCAGCAAATATGGGTCTAATGGTAAACGAGGGCAAAACGAAGTTATTAGTTTCAAAGAACGAAGAATCCACTCGTTTTTTAAACTGCGTGAACGTTGACAACTATAATTTCGAGGTGGTAGATAATTTTGTCTACCTAGGCTCCGCCATCAACAAAGATAATAATGTCAGCGTAGAAATCCGTTGAAGAATCCTGCTTGCAAATAAACACTACTACGGACTTAGCAAGCGATTCAATGACAGAGCCCTCGCTCGACAAACAAAACTCCAGCTATACCAGATACTGGTTCTACCTGTCTTGATGTATGGTTCAGAATCCTGGGTTATGACACAAGCGGATGAATAGATTCTGGCGGAATTCGAGAGAAAAATATTCCGTAAAATATATGGGCCCATCATCGTTAACGGAGAGTATCGGCGTCGTATGAATCATGAGCTGTACGAGCTGTACAATGACATTGACGTGGTCAAACGCATTAAGGTGCAACGGTTGCGTTGGCTAGGTCATATTGTACGCATGGACGAAAATGCTTCAGCTCGAAAAGTCTTCGACAATGAACTCGATGGACGGCGCAGAAGAGGGCGACCAGAACTCCGTTGGAAAGACCAGGTTACTGAGAACCTTACAGAACTGGGTGTGACTAACTGGAGAAGAAGCGCAGAAGATCGAGGCGCTTATAATATTTTTCTACGTCCAGTATATAATCCACTGGGATTGCAGAAGTACCAGCTAAGTAAGTAACTAAGTAATTTATATTATTATAGGAGGCAAAACCCCAGAAAACCTAACTATTTGACACACCCCTTCTGGTACCTCCCATACAAATGACAGAACTCACCCCCATAGTCTTACAAACATATCTTTTTTGTAAGTACACTGCATTCGGTCAAACTATGCTTTATTTGTACCCTTATAAAAATATGAATCAGGAGTGAATATGGACTATATCGGGTCACACCTTCTGGTACCTCACATACAAACTGACCTATTTTTGGAGAATTTATATTTCTCCCATAACTTCCAAACGGCCATTTGAGGGGTAATGAAAATTAGTCGGTTAATTTATATTGTGATAGAAGGCGAAACCTCAGAAAACCTAACTATTTGACACACCCCTTCTGGTACCTAACATACAAGGGCCCAACTCACCCCCATAGTCTTACATACATATCTTTTTTTGTAAGTACACTGAATTCAGTCAAATTTTTCGTAAGTTGTATGTATGAAAATTTGAGTCAGGAATGAATAAGGACTGTATCGGTTCACCCCTTTTGGTACCCCGATACAAATTTGAAAAATTTATATTTCTCACATAAATTGCTAACCGGCACCTATACCTCCTACACAAATAAGTAAAGTTTTGGATGATTTTGCACCACAAGCAGGGGAAAAATTATATATACGTAATTTTATTTTATTTAAAATTCTATTAATTTTAATAACTCAAGACTTCAACATTATCTTATATTGGTTGATGGTATTTATCAGTCAGTTTACCTGACTGAAATTTCTGTACTGGTTTTCGTATCAAATGATATATATCACTCTTAAAACAGATCATGAAAAGCGATTGGTTGCCAGATTAGGAATTACTGCAACGCTAAGCCATTTCGACAGGTAATTACTTTTTTTGCTCTAACATTATGGTTTCTATTTTACTTCCCTTCGCTAAACTCAAGTAAAACTGGTTAACTAACATGCACTTAGATTTGATGTTAAAAAGTAATGCAGTAAAAATTTCTCTCTCTGCCATTTTATTCTAACAATTATTTAGTGTAAAACAACTTCCCAGTTTACCACAAGTGAAATTTCGTCCCAACCCCACCCTCTCACTTCATGAAACATTTAATATATCCCCGGCCACAGCCTTTACTACTTACACTTCAATGTAGAGTCATTAAGGAGTATTATTAGAGGACTCCTTAAGTGGTGGCAGGCCATGATCATTATAGTGTGGGCACGCTGTCCTTCCGCTTCGTGCAATAACAGCAACGCGCTTATGTGACTTTTATTATAACATTAAAGCGAAATTAATTAAAAGTTATTTAATAATTTGCTAAATTGATAAATTGTTATATTGCCAAAGAATGTTCGTTGCCACCATCGTCACCAGCGCCAGCATCTCGTGTCAATTGCGGCTTTCTTTCTTCAAGTCACGTTTAGACAACAGCTGATGTGATTGATTGTGACAACTGAAGTGGAAACAATGTAAAAGTACTGGCAAGGCTAACAAAGGATTGCAGCGCGTTGTGCGGGGATATGGTAGCAAAAACAACAAGTTATATTAATGTGTAAGTAGCTGAGAAGGAGATGATGGCGTACCGCAACATATTGTCAAATATGGCATTTATTAAATTACGAAGAATTCACATGAAATTCTTATGTGTCAGACGAAGTTAAGTAATCTTAAGCAGATTTTTAATATCAATAAGCCAATGTTTAAGTGAAAGCGATGTGTTAGTCAATCTTTTATTTTTTGTTTAGAGTAATAAACTATTAAAAAAAATTTAAAATAAAGGCATGAATGGATTGGTAGACTATATTTTTTTGTAATCAAGAGATGCATAAGAGATGTATATTATTAATGACAGACAAGAAGTATGATTGTGTGCAATTGAAGTGCAATGAAAACTAATTAAAAAATCAGAATGTTATTTATTTTATGAAGTAGCGTCCGCAACTTCATGAATGGTTAGTACCTTAGCCTAAGAAACACTGCATGCATTATGTAGCCTAAAAGAGAGTCTTAGCTGCAGAACCTCGCTGTATATACCAGCTCCGTTGTCATGTTTCATATTCGATCCGTCATTCCATTTCCGGAACTTCGACATCTACTTAACGGAAACACATAAGTTTCTTCAAAAAAAAAAAAAAAAAAAAAAAGTGAGAGATGGCAGATGAAAACAGTCGTCATTACACAAAAACCGTAGAATATTCTTATGAACATATGTGGATTGCTGCCAATCGCCAATTTGCTGAACATTTTCAGTAAATTACTTATATGAAGGCCCACCCACCAAACCAGACATTCATATGTAATAATTGGCCGTACTAACGCAGTATACAGTAGTAATATTGTCACCTAGTTATATTGTAACCTCTTCTCGATATTAAGCTTCTATTCGAGAACAACACCTAGATACTTGCCCTCCGTTAACAGATTCAGGCGTAGCAAAACTGTATTTTAGAGATATAAAAATTTGTCTAGAGAACGTATTCGGAAGGACTGGTAGAAATTTGCAGACGAAATTTGTTTTTTCCATCAGTGGGCGGAGGGGGCGTGTCAAAACTGTATTTTAGTCCTAGAGAGATAAGACTTTATAGCCCTAGACTTTACTCGGTACAAAAACGATAAATTTTCGATCAGTGGGCGGAGTAGGTGTGAACAAAATATATATTAGGACTAGATTGGTACAATTTGCTACGGGTATACAAAATGTTTTTTTGTCCCCAAAGAAATGAAATGTCGGCACAACAGATATAAATATGTGGGCGTAATTTTAATTTTCTGATGGGGGCGGGGCAATATAGACAAAATATTTTTTTTTTAAAAGTGGGGGGAAGGGGCGTAGCAATAGTGTTTTAGCTCTAGAGAAAATACTTTAATCAACTCTATACACATATGGTACTTGGCACTATAGCTATTCATTTTATTGTCACTCGGTGGGAGAAAACGGACGCGCGAGAACTTTTTAGAGATATATAGGGCAATATTGGTATACGGATAGTACTAGGCAGACAAGATATTTGCAGATTTTTATACCATCACTCTTAGGGATGAGGGTATATGTCATTTGATACGAAAACCAGTACAGAAATTTCAGTCAGGTAAACGTCTGATAAATACCATCACCCAATATAAGATATTGTTGAAGTCTTGAGTTATTGAAATTAATATATTTATACCATCACCCTTAGGGATGAGGGTATATATCATTTGATACGACCTAAAAGTGTAACACATAGAAGGAGTGACTCTAGACCCTAGGTTTCTTTGAACCAAAGTTTTGGAAAAAAACTGGAAGTCTAGCCACGCCCCTTCTGGTACCTCCCATACAAATTCACCTTTCCGCCCACTTTAGATATGGAGTAATAATATCAATAAATCCATCGCGCTCGTACCCTAATTCTTAATTTAGTAAAGCTATAGCAGGATACAGTTTTTGAGAAAAAAACTGAAGTCAACCAACGCCCCACACACATCTGGTACCGCCCACTTTAGAAATCGATTAATATTATTATTAGAAATACTGCGATCGTGACCAACTTCTGTACTTAGTAAAGTTCAAGCAGGATAAAGTTTTGGAGAAAAAATCTGGAAGTCTAGACGCGCCCATTCTGGTACCTCCCATACAAATGTACCTTTCCGCCCACTTTAGAGATTTAATAATAATATCAATACACTTGACACGATTGTGCCCAAATTCTGTATTTAGTAAAGCTATAACAGGATCAAGTTTCGGAGAAAAGATCTGGATGTCTAGACACGCCCCTTCTGGTACCTCTCATACAAATGTACCACGCCGCCCACTTTAGAGATGGAGTAATAATATCAATATTCTCGACACGATCGTGCCCCAAATTTGTATTTTATTAAGTTATAACAGGATAAAGTTTTGGAGAAAAAATTGGAAGTCTATTGGCGCCCCTTATGGGACCCCCCATACAAATGTACCTTTCCGCCCACTTCAGAGATGGAGTAATAATATCAACACATCCAATGCTATCGTGCCCAAACTCTGTATTTAGTAAAGCTATAACAGGATAACCAACGCCCCATCTGGTACCTCCCACACACATCTGGTACCGCCCACTTTAGAAATCGATTAATATTATTATTAGAAATACTGCGATCGTGACCAAATTCTGTACTTAGTAAAGTTCAAGCAGGATAAAGTTTTGGAGAAAAAATCTGGAAGTCTAGACGCGCGCATTCTGGTACCTCCCATACAAATGTACCTTTCCGCCCACTTTAAAGATTTAATAATAATATCAATACACTTGACACGATTGTGCCCAAATTCTGTATTTAGTAAAGCTATAACAGGATCAAGTTTCGGAGAGAAGATCTGGATGTCTAGACACGCCCCTTCTGGTACCTCTCATACAAATGTACCACGCCGCCCACTTTAGAGATGGAGTAATAATATCAATATTCTCGACACGATCGTGCCCCAATTCTGTATTTTATTAAGTTATAACAGGATAAAGTTTTGGAGAAAAAATTGGAAGTCTAGCGGCGCCCCTTATGGGACCCCCCATACAAATGTACCTTTCCGCCCACTTCAGAGATGGAGTAATAATATCAACACATCCAACGCTATCGTGCCCAAACTCTGTATTTAGTAAAGCTATAACAGGATAACGTTTTGGAGGATAAACCTAGAAGTCTAGACACGCCTCTTCTAGTACCTCCCATACAAATTTACCACTCCACCCACTTTAGAAATCGAGTAATAATATCAATATAATAGCAATTTTTTTTATTTTACTGAGGGTGATGGTATATGTAAGTCGGGTCGCCCGACTGAAACTTTCTTACTGGTTTTAATTAAAATAAAATTACCTCTGTATAATTTTTTCCTTGCATGTGGTGCAAAATCGTCCAAAACTTGGCTTATTTGTGTAGGAGGTATAGGTGCCGGTTTGGAATTTATGTGACAAATATTAAAAAAAGGGATTTTTGATTGGGGGTACGAAAAGGGGTAAATCGATACAGTCCTTATTCATTCCTGATTAAATTTTTCATACGTACAACTTACGAAAAATTTTACTGCATTCAGTGTGCTTACAAAATAAGATATGTATGTAAGACTATGGGGGTGAGTTCGGTCCTTTGTATGGGAGGTACCAGATGGGATGTGTCAAATAGTTAGGTTTTCTGAGGTTTCGCCTCTTATCTTCTATATATATAAAAATAAGTTGCATTGTGTTAGAAATTGATGTTCTCTGGAATGCGTAGACCGATTTTGTTTCTGCAAACTTCATATGAAAGGTGACGTTAATACCAAGGTTTTTATGTATAAACGGTCTTTGTATGTGCATTGGTTCTTGAGTTATAGCGAACACTGCATTCATTTCGAAACATGTATGTGTGTGTGTGTGTGTGTGGGGATGTGTGTATTGTTGTAACGTATAGGTTCGAAAACGGCTGGACCGATTTTGATGAAATTTTCAGGGAATCTTCCGAATAACCTCGCAAGTAACATAGGCTAAACATTGTTTGAATTTTTCCACATTTAGGGGGTGAAAATAGCAAAAGGGATAAAAACTCCCCTTTCCTATATATATATGTTTGTATGTTTGTAACGTATGGACTCGAAAACGGCTGTGCCGATTTTGATGAAATTTTCAGAGCATCTTCAGAATAACCCCGCGTATAACATAGGCAATACATTGTTTGGAGTTTTCCACATTTAGGGAATAGAAATTGGCAATTCGTTGCTATTCCATTTTACTCAAACCATTCATTTAATTTATATACTTAGCTATTGTAAATCACATCTTCGGGGATCTATGAAATAAACGGCTTTTCTAATAAACCGATTGATACGAAAATTTTACCAAGTGGTACTGTTGACCTGTTGATAATCCTTGGCTATATTTGGTTTTTTTGGCACCGCCTATTCAACTTGAAAATTAAAAGGGCTATATCTCATGAACTATCAGAGGTATGAATATGAGATTTGTTACATATGTTGTTGTTGCAGTATGAATTACAGTAAATGTGGAAATGGGTTGTTCCACACCCTTTTTAAAACAAACGGTTAAAACTGTCAAAATTCCACAGTATATTTTTTTATTCGCAAAAATCGTAACCAAAATAGGAATCTACGATGAATTTAATGAAAATTTCACCAAAAAACTGTGTCTAAAATCAATTCCTAGCTCGCGTTGGAAAGCATGAAGATTTCAAATAAAGATTTTTTTTGTTTTTAAATGAGCACAAACCGAAAACTTCAGATATATATTTTCTGAGACCTTCTGCGTAAAACTGACTTCCCTACAAACTAAATAAGGTATTACAGAAGCAAATCTATGTATTTGTTAAAAAGTTATGGCCTCTGAGAGTTGGCATACAGAAATTAAGTTTTTAAAAATCATTTTTCAGAATATTGGGCGGGATTCCAATAAAAAAAATCAAAAATATACTATTCTTTTGGACTTGGTCTCCAAACAACGGAATGGTAGGTAAAAATTAGAGCCGGGCCCATTGGTCTGAAGTAACTGAATAGTTGCTCATTGCTAAAAAAAATATCTCTACCTGAGGGTGCATATAATGAAGTGAAGTTAAGGTGCAGCTAATAGAAGCCATCGACGCTGTAGACGTTAGTGTGACAGGGGACTCGAATTTATCGAACCGACGTCATTCTTAGCAACTCGGTCTCTTTAAATGCTGAGGAAAGATCTTGGCCCACATTCATATAAAATCCAAGTGGTAGAAGAACTAGAGCCAGTGGGCGGTCAATTGATTTTTTTTATTTATCATGTCATTGCACATTATTTAAAGGAGAAATGGTTCCAACACGACGGTGTAACATGCCATACAGCGCGTGAGACCATCACTTTGTTACGCCAAACGTTGGTGACCGATGTATCTCAAAAAATGGTAATACGAGTTCAATACAAAAATAGTATTCCGGATTATTCTTGATCCGTGTGAGAAGAAGACATGACAAAAGGAGTTTTTATGGCTAAAGGCATGAAGCTTCAAACGGAATTTTCATTTGCGGTCAATAGGAGAAGGCATAACAAAAATGTTTTTTTTATGACCAAAGAGATAGTTAGCATACAGATGGTTCATGCTACTACGGATCAAAATAAATAATTTTGATCTTTAGAGGAATGTCTGTTTCCGATTTTTGGAAGAAGTGGATTTTCGCCCTACATACAGAAAAAACTTAATCTACATGCCGGCACTAAAGGTATGACTTTGCTAATGAAATTTTTATTAGCATTTACAACAATAAAACTTAATTGCTTAACTTTAATGTTAAGGAGTTACTTTAAATAAGTTACATAACTAAATAAACTCAATATATTATTGTCAAGCTTAAGTACCGTTTTCAAAGTACTTTGTAGACCTAAATGTGAAATATATTACAAGTTAATACGCAATAGCGAAGCATTGCCGGGCCCACTAGTCACAATATAAATTTACCGACTAATTTTCATTACCCCCCATGTGTCCGATTGGAAGTTATGGAGGGAAATACTAATTTTCCAAAAATAGGGCATTTTGTATGGGAGGAACCAGAAGGGGTGAGCCGATAGAGTCCATATTCATTCCAGATTCATATTCTTATAACCGTACAACTTACGCATAATGTAACTGAACTCAGTGTACTTACAAAAAAGATATGTTTGTAATACTATATCTTAAGACCAAATTCGTTTCAGGACCTTTTAAGACGATTAAGCTATGTCCGTCTGTCTGGCTGGCTGGCTGGTCAGCAGGATAACTCGAGTAAACCTCAACGGATCAGTATAAAAATTTACCAGTATTAATATTTTTGGCTGGCTGGCTGGTCAGCAGGATAACTCGAGTAAACCTCAACGGATCAGTATAAAAATTTACCAGTATTAATATTTTTCAAAACGAACTTATGGGATTGTAAATGGGCAAAATAGCCCCACCCCTTTTGGTACCTCCCATACAAAATTACCTATTTTTGGATAATTTATATTTCTTTCATAACTTCCAGACGGACGATCGTAGGATATTTGAATTTGGTCAGTTTATTTATCTTGCAAAAGTAGACAAAACCCCAGAAATCCTAACTATTTGACTTACCCCTTCTGGTACCTCCCATACAAATGACCGAACTCACCCCCATAGTCTTACAAACATATATTTTTTGTAAGTAAACTGAATTCACTCAACTTTTGAGTATGATGTTCGCTTATGAAAATGGTACTCAGGAATGAATATGGACTATATCGGTTCAAGCCTTCTGGTACCTCACATACAATATGACCTATTTTTGGACAATTAATATATCTCCCATAACTTCCAAACGGACTCTTGGGGGGTAATGAAAATTGGTTGGTTAATTTATGTTCTTGTAGGTGGCAAAACACCAGAAAACCCAACTATTTGACACACCCCTTCTGGTACCTCCCATACAAATGACCTATTTTTGCAAATTTAATATTTCTCCCATAACTTCAAAACGGACACTTGGAGGATAATGACAAATGGTCGGTTAATTTATCTTGCGATAGGAAGCAAATCCTCAGAAAACCTTACTGTTTGACGCACTCCTTCTGGTACCTCCAAATTCCCCAATTCACCCTCATAGTCCTACATACATATTTTTTTTTTTTGTAAGTACAATTAATTCATTCAAATTTGGCGTAACTTGTACAGTTAGGATAATTTAAATCAGGATTGAATATGGATTATATCGGATCACCCCTTCTTGTACCTACCATACAAAATTACCTATTTTTGAAAAATTAGCATTTATCCCATAATTTCCAAACGGACACTTGGGGGGTAATGAAAATTGGTCAAATAATTTATCTTGTGATAGGAAGCAAAACCTTACAAAACATAACTATTTGACGCACCCCTTCTGGTACCTCCCATACAAAATACCGAACATACCACCATAGTTTTAACTACATATATTTTTGTAAGAACAGTGAATACAGTCGAATTTTGCGTAAGTTGTACAGTTATGATAATTTGAATCAGGAATGAATATGGATTATACCGGATCACCCTCTGGTACCTCTTATACAAAACTAGTGGGCCCGGCAATGCTTCGCTATTGCGTATTAACTTGTAATATATTTCACATTTAGGTCTACAAAGTACTTTGAAAACGGTACTTAAGCTTGACAATAATATATTGAGTTTATTTAGTTATGTAACTTATTTAAAGTAACTCCTTAACATTAAAGTTAAGCAATTAAGTTTTATTGTTGTAAATGCTAATAAAAATTTCATTAGCAAAGTCATACCTTTAGTGCCGGCATGTAGATTAAGTTTTTTCTGTATGTAGGGCGAAAAACCACTTCTTCCAAAAATCGGAAACAGACATTCCTCTAAAGATCAAAATTATTTATTTTGATCCGTAGTAGCATGAACCATCTGTATGCTAACTATCTCTTTGGTCATAAAAAAAACATTTTTGTTATGCCTTCTCCTATTGACCGCAAATGAAAATTCCGTTTGAAGCTTCATGCCTTTAGCCATAAAAACTCCTTTTGTCATGTCTTCTTCTCACACGGATCAAGAATAATCCGGAATACTATTTTTGTATTGAACTCGTATTACCATTTTTTGAGATACATCGGTCACCAACGTTTGGCGTAACAAAGTGATGGTCTCACGCGCTGTATGGCATGTTACACCGTCGTGTTGGAACCATTTCTCCTTTAAATAATGTGCAATGACATGATAAATAAAAAAAATCAATTGACCGCCCACTGGCTCTAGTTCTTCTACCACTTGGATTTTATATGAATGTGGGCCAAGATCTTTCCTCAGCATTTAAAGAGACCGAGTTGCTAAGAATGACGTCGGTTCGATAAATTCGAGTCCCCTGTCACACTAACGTCTACAGCGTCGATGGCTTCTATTAGCTGCACCTTAACTTCACTTCATTATATGCACCCTCAGGTAGAGATATTTTTTTTAGCAATGAGCAACTATTCAGTTACTTCAGACCAATGGGCCCGGCTCTAATTTTTACCTACCATTCCGTTGTTTGGAGACCAAGTCCAAAAGAATAGTATATTTTTGATTTTTTTTATTGGAATCCCGCCCAATATTCTGAAAAATGATTTTTAAAAACTTAATTTCTGTATGCCAACTCTCAGAGGCCATAACTTTTTAACAAATACATAGATTTGCTTCTGTAATACCTTATTTAGTTTGTAGGGAAGTCAGTTTTACGCAGAAGGTCTCAGAAAATATATATCTGAAGTTTTCGGTTTGTGCTCATTTAAAAACAAAAAAAATCTTTATTTGAAATCTTCATGCTTTCCAACGCGAGCTAGGAATTGATTTTAGACACAGTTTTTTGGTGAAATTTTCATTAAATTCATCGTAGATTCCTATTTTGGTTACGATTTTTGCGAATAAAAAAATATACTGTGGAATTTTGACAGTTTTAACCGTTTGTTTTAAAAAGGGTGTGGAACAACCCATTTCCACATTTACTGTAATTCATACTGCAACAACAACATATGTAACAAATCTCATATTCATACCTCTGATAGTTCATGAGATATAGCCCTTTTAATTTTCAAGTTGAATAGGCGGTGCCAAAAAAACCAAATATAGCCAAGGATTATCAACAGGTCAACAGTACCACTTGGTAAAATTTTCGTATCAATCGGTTTATTAGAAAAGCCGTTTATTTCATAGATCCCCGAAGATGTGATTTACAATAGCTAAGTATATAAATTAAATGAATGGTTTGAGTAAAATGGAATAGCAACGAATTGCCAATTTCTATTCCCTAAATGTGGAAAACTCCAAACAATGTATTGCCTATGTTATACGCGGGGTTATTCTGAAGATGCTCTGAAAATTTCATCAAAATCGGCACAGCCGTTTTCGAGTCCATACGTTACAAACATACAAACATATATATATAGGAAAGGGGAGTTTTTATCCCTTTTGCTATTTTCACCCCCTAAATGTGGAAAAATTCAAACAATGTTTAGCCTATGTTACTTGCGAGGTTATTCGGAAGATTCCCTGAAAATTTCATCAAAATCGGTTCAGCCGTTTTCGAACCTATACGTTACAACAATACACACATCCCCACACACACACACACACACATACATGTTTCGAAATGAATGCAGTGTTCGCTATAACTCAAGAACCAATGCACATACAAAGACCGTTTATACATAAAAACCTTGGTATTAACGTCACCTTTCATATGAAGTTTGCAGAAACAAAATCGGTCTACGCATTCCAGAGAACATCAATTTCTAACACAATGCAACTTATTTTTATATATATAGATGACCTTGTTTGGAAATTTAATATTTCTCCCATAATTTCTAAACCGGCACTTGAAGGATAATCAAATTTGGTAATTAATTATCTTGTAATAGGAATTATTATTGGGTGATGGTATTTATCAGTCAGTTTACCTGACTGAAATTTCTGTACTGGTTTTTACTGAACGTTAATTTACAAAAAAAATCTTCGGACACTTTGAGCTGCCCCTAACGGTACCTCGCAAAACAGATAAGTCAAACTTTTACGATTTTGCTACATATCTCTTGACCATTGGTATTATGACCGAAAGTCCTAGCTACAATCGTTTATGCTCCACAAGCAAACATATACCTAATAATACATAAGTAATTTTAATTACAAATCGGTTAGTTTCAATAACTCAAGACTTAAACAATATCTTATAGTGGGTGATGGTATTTATCGGTCAGTTTATCTGACTGAAATTTCTGTACTGGTTTTAATTTCCGTCAATTATGCAATAGCGAAGCATTGTTGGGCCCTCTAGTATATATATACATATGGTGGTGGGTATAAAAGTAACTTACCGAAAATGCGGTGTCAATTGTCTAAAAGTACCTTTTCTGAGATTGGTGAAGAGAAAGTGTGTCTCCAAACTGTTGCTAAAGTTTTAAGGAAACGTAAATTTTGGCTGACGACCAACTACGTGCAACTCATACCGGTTTTCCACACACAAAAGATCACGAACCAGGATCGGTTCGTGCACGTTACGGGGGTTAAAGCTTTAAACACTTCTTCAACTGGACCTTTGCAGCTAGTTTAGAAACTTAAACTACTGAACAGAAACTAAACTAGTCCTTCAAAATCTGGTTCAAGACACGTCCCAAGCTATTAGCGGCCACCCTCATGCGAAACGTACCTAAAAAATTCTGGAACTATGTTAGAAACTATTCATAAACCCCAGGGAACAGGTCCCGTTGTTGGTGCCATATTGGTACATTTTTCCGT
>OZ035883.1:122379450-122543210 GCA_964034835.1 Muscina levida | reverse complement strand
TGGCTATAAGAGCAGAGGCCTTCTGTTGGTTTGTACAATTACCACTTAATAACGTTTAAGCGTGTGTTGGACAATATGGAAAATATGGATAAATGGACGACATTATATGACACAGTGTAACCGCAAAGGAATGAATGGTATTTTATAACTGATGATTTAAATTAACGTAAAGTACCTGAGAGGACATGGATAAAATAGGATGCCCTAATGTAAAAACTGAAACTCTTTACACCCCATGAATTAGGTAAGGGATAACTTCTCGCATTGTTGTGAATTAACACGCTTTCTTTTTAATATTCATAACAAACAACACTATACTGCGATGTAGCTGTCGACAGCTGCGAGGCGGTCGGCAATGAAAAATAAAATGAAGATGACTGGAGCCAAGAATCGAAACCGCGACCTCCCACAAGGTTTGTTTTAACTACTAAGCCACTTTAATGAAGAAAAAATAAAGATGACTATAGCCGAGAATCGAACCCGCGATCTCCCGCATGTTAGTCGTTTGCCACGACCGGTCCCTAAGCACTAAACTGGTTGACGTTTGCGTTAGATTGACAGACAATATTCTAACTTTAACAAGTAGCACACTACTAGATATTTTTGCTGTAAGCAATACTGATAAGGTTTTATTATATGATCAACACTCTGCACCATGTTTTTCGAAACATGATCTTATTTTTATGAATTACGATTTTCAGCTGAGTATTCCCGACCAAGAGATAACGTTTCGTGATTTTAATAATATAAATTACATACTTCTTGAGCAAGAGGTTTCAAAAATTGATTGTGACAGTGTATATTATATGATATCTTCTGATGAACAATTATCCTTTTTGGAGCGCAATTTACATACTTTTTATAGTTCAACAGTGCCTTTAAAAGTGATCAAAATTGGGAAAAAGAAGAGACCGTGGCTTACATGTATTGTTCAGCTGGCTATTCAACGACGTGATTTTGCATATTTTAGGTGGAAAAGATATAAAACCTCACAACCGCACGAAGAATACTGTCTGGCCAGGAAATGGGCGCACACAGCTATCAAAAGAGCAAAATCTGATTACTACTCTTCTAAATTTGCCAATGCTCTGGGATCCAAAAAAAAACCTGGCAAACAATTCGCGATATCGGAATAGAAAATCAGTTTCTAAATGTACCAGTAGTGGTCAGAGATCAAAATAAACACATCAATCAAGTTTTCGAATCAAGTTCTAACCGTATTTCTTTTGTTGGAGTAAATGAAAGTGAGGTATGAACAAGTTTCACTGCCACTGCAAAAGTTTTTGAAAGACTTATACACAACCAGATACAACGACACCTTTGCGACGATAATTTACTTACTGATAAACAATCAGGATTTCGAAAAAAGAATAGTTGCTTAACAGCCCTCATTGATATCGCAGAATGTATAAGGATGGTCGTGGACAAGGGAAAATTTTAATTTTTGGTTCTCCTGGACCACTCGAAAGCGTTTGACACCTTCGAGCATTCTACTGTAGATAGAAAATTAAAAACTCAATTCCAATTTTCAAACACAGCTTCCCGTTTAATTTCGAACTATCTTGGGGATATATATAATTATGTTGAAAAAAATGGTAAGTAATCTAACCTTTTGGGACCGGCCGTGGCATAGTGGTTAGAACACGCGACTATCATGCGGGAGATCGCAGGTTCAAACCTGGCTCCAGTCATCTTAAAAAAAAATAAAAAAAAAATAAATAAAATTTTCTTTCATTGTCGGCTCCCCTCGAATGTTGTTGACAGCAACTTCGCAGTATTAAGCGTCGATTCAATCGTCGTGTCTAGTAAGAGCTTCTCAAACAGTGACGTTCGCATTCGTCGATAAACAAGTAGGCGCCGTTAGTGGTGAATCTAAAAATAGAAAGCGTGTTAATTCACAACAACGCGAGAAGCTATCCCATACCTCATTCATGGGGTGCAAAGGGAAATTAAGTTTTTTAAGTAATCTAACCTTTTACAGGTAAGAAGAGGCGTTCTTCAGGGCTCAATTTTAGGACCTCTATTGTTTTCAATGTACACAAATGATCTCTCTGCTGTATTGTAATATGACATTGCAATATCACAACAAAGATTGCGTTGGACAATGTGTTACTAATATAAATGAAGATTTACATAACATATATTAGTGGGCCACGAACAATGCCCTCTCGATAAATCAGTCCAAATCGAAATTCATATTGATAAGGAAACGCAATTTTATAACGACTGAATTACCAAATTTAGTGCGCAAACTATTAAAAATGTTAAATCAGCAAAAAATCTCGGTGTGATATTCTATGATCATATACATTTTAGTTGTGGTCGGACCTTTTCTATGATTATAACATTATGACAAACTCAACGTTGCACGCCTTTGAATATAAGAAAACTTCTTGCCAAAACATATTTAGTGCCAATATTACTGTACGGTATGGTGGGTCGATAAAAATAGTTGTGCCGGTCACCCCGAAAGATAATTTAACTGAAAGATAATTTAAAAACGAATTAAAAAAAAAAAAAAATTTTTGCCACGCCCCTTGACCCCGCGCATTGGGTTTTTTTCCTGTGTCTCCATTTATAGTCCGATCGTAATGTGTGACATATCAATGTTCTTGGACTGACAACAGCTACATTTTCTTCTCTGATCACTTTTGACTCCGACGTCAAATTCTAGAAGTTGCTACCGGAATCTCGGTTTTTACCACCCTAAGTCAAATTTTTTTCGTAACGATAAAAAAGTTTTTTCAATTCCATGATATTTTCTCTTTTACAGTATATATTTTTATTCATACACAAAAAAGTTACAGAGGTTTAAAAAACCTCTGCCAATTGACTGTAGATAAGCCGTATCGCGGACGAACTCGGTTTACTCAATATATTCCGAGTAAGCCTGCAAAGTGCGGAATAAAGGTTTGGTGCATTTGCGATCCCATTTTAAATAATCCCTTGAATGTACAATTTATACGGGTAAACAACAAGGTGACTAAAGAAAAAAGAACCAGCGCAACGGCTCGTTGACGCTCACAACTACGACTATTATACCATCACCCTTAGGGATGAGGGTATATATCATTTGATACGAAAAAAAAGTGTAACGCATTAAAGGAGACGAGTTAGACCCCAAGTATCTTAAGACCAAATTCGTTTCAGGACTTTTTAAGACGATTGAGCTATGTCCGTCTGTCTGGCTGGTCAGCAGGATAACTTGAGTAAACCTTGACGGATCAGTATGAAAATTTACCAGTATTAATATTTTTCAAAACGAACTTATGGGATTGAAAATGGGCAGAATAGCCCCACCCCTTCTGGTACCTCCCATACAAAATTACCTATTTTTGGATAATTTATATTTCTTTCATAACTTCCCAACGGACGATCGTAGGATATTTAAATTTGGTCAGTTTATTTATCTTGCAAAAGAAGACAAACGCTACGAAAACCGAAACCTTTACCATACCCCTTCTGGTACCTCCCATACAAATGACCTAATTGACCCTCATAGTTTTACATACATATCTTTTTTGTAAGTAAACTGAATTCACTCAAATTTTGCATTTGATGTTTGCTTATGAAAACTGGACACAGGAATGAATATGGACAATATCGGTTCACGCCTTCTGGTACCTCCCATACAAAATGACCTATTTTTGGAAATTATATATTTCTCCAATAACTTCAAAACAGTCACTTGGGGGGTTATGAACATTGGTCGATAAATTAATGTTGTGATAGGAGGCAAAACCTCCCATACAAATGACCGAATTGACCCTTATAGTTTTACATACATATCTTTTTTGTAAGTAAACTGAGATCACTCAAATTTTGCGTATGATGTTTGCTTATGAAAATTAGACTCAGGTATGAATATAGACTATATCAGATCACGCCTTCTGGTACCTCCCATACAAAATTACCTATTTTTGGAAAATTAACATTTCTCCTATAACTTCCAAACGGACTCTTGGAGGGTAATGAAAATTGGTCGATTAATTTATGTTATTATAGGAGGCAAAACCCTAGAAAACCCAACTATTTGACACACCCCTTCTGGTACCTCCCAAACAAATGACCGAACTCACCCCCATAGTATTACAAACATATCTTTTTTCTAAGTACACTGAATTCAGACAAATTATGAGTAATTTGTACGCGTATGAAAATATGAATCAGGAGTGAATATGGACTATATCGGGTCACCCCTTCTGGTACCTCCCATACAAAATTACCTATTTTTGGAAAATTAATAATTCTCCCATAACTTCCAAACGGACATTTGAGGGGTAATGAAAATTAGTCGGTTAATTTATATTGTGATAGGAGGCGAAACCTCAGAAAACCTAACTATTTGACACACCCCTTCTGGTACCTCCCACACAAAGGACCGAACTCACCCCTATAGTCTTACATACATATCTTTTTTTGTAAGTGCACTGAATTCAGTCAAATTATTCGTAAGTTGTACGTATGAAAATTTGAGTCAGGAATGAATAAGGACTGTATCGGTTCACCCCTTGTGGTACTCCCTATAAAAATTAAATTTTTTTGAAATATTAATATTTCTCACACAATTTCCAAACCGGCACCTATACCCCCTACACAAATAAGTAAAGTTGTTGACGATTTTGCACCACAAGCAGGGGAAAAAATATACATAAGTAATTTTATTTTAATTAAAAATATATTAATTTCAATAACTCAAGACTTCAACAATATCTTATATTGGGTGATGGTATTTATCAGTCAGTTTACCTGACTGAAATTTCTGTACTGGTTTTTATTATATTTTGCTACATATACATTAAGCCGGCTCACCGATAAAAGTATCTTTGGTCCACCCAATTACAATACTTCACCGAATTACAATCGCTCTTTTGAGGACCGTCTGTAATAAAGGAAAACATCTCCAGGCATGGCAATACATTACATCAGACCTCAAAGACATCAGACCATCGATTGCACTTTAGTTTACGGATTCGGATTGGTTTGTTCTATATAAATATTGTGGGCTATAAATTTAGGAAATAAAAATATCTCTTGCCTTAGTCGAGGAAAATCAATTTTTTAATTTCGTAAGGATTTTTGGGTCCTTGCAATGAACCTGGAGGCGACTGAGACTAC
The DNA here is from genome assembly GCA_964034835.1 of Muscina levida. Lineage (NCBI taxonomy): Eukaryota > Metazoa > Arthropoda > Insecta > Diptera > Muscidae > Muscina > Muscina levida. The sequence goes on along the minus strand of OZ035883.1, from coordinate 122,538,092 downwards.
CTTAGCCTAAGGTAAAACTCCCCAATTAAAGTTATCTGCTATGTTAATTGGTATTAAATCTCAATAGCAATTAAAATAGCAGATAACTACTTGGACAAAATCAAAACAAAAATTGTTTTTCGTAATTTTATAATTATTGTTATTTTTATTCGGCCTCGAGCTTAATTACACCAGTTTACAAATCTTTATTTATTGTCAGCTGCAGAGTTCTAAATAATTTTTTCTATAGATCTCGGCCTCCTAAACACGAATATGTGATTTAAAAAATTTTCCTCTGATTAGTTTTCAAGATATGAATTTTTGAACTATTTTGCAAATTTTTCATGAGATGCATCAGCTTATTGGGAAATAACACGCAAACGGGTCCAACGACTTGAACAAGAGTGGTCTCCAATTAATGATAGTGTGCTCCCCTAAAACCTTTCTATACAAACTTTTACATTCGGTTGGGTAGTTTTGATGGTAGGAGCATTTTAAGTTTAAAAAACTATTTTTTTGTACAAAAACCACGGTTTTAAATTGATAAAAAAATTTATAAAAAATATAAATCGCTAAAATAAATTCAATTTCAGTAATTGAGTATAAAGATTGGACTTCTCCGGGCAAACCAAGCCACCATTTATAAAAATTGGGTGATAAGAGGGAGAGTTACACGTTTTTTAAAAAGGCACTACAAATGGTAATTTTTTTGATTTTAAGCATATCACTGCAGGCTTGAAGCTAAACTTTACTTTGCATGAAAATAACGACTAAAAGTGGAAATGCCACTGTATTCTGGCAACCTGGAGACTTAAAGTGCATTTTAAGCCTATATTTTTAAAAAATACTAGCTGACCCGGCAAACGTTGTTCTGCCATACAACTTCGGACCCGGCAAACTTCGTCTCGCTCCTAAGCTAACGCCTTCATATAAGCTCCAGGTAATATTAAAACACAGACAGTTCAAATTTTAATTAAATTTATTTGAATTTAATCTAAATTAGTGAAGATCGATCTGATAAACAATGTTTGTCGATTTGTTTTCCGGCGCAGAAAGAAACAATGAAGACGGTTTTCGACACGCGAACGTACAGCTGACCGTGCGAAATCAGGACAATTCGAGGTTGATCGCACAAACTTCCAACGAAGCGCTTTGCGATTTATTGATTGTCATCACAAAAGCCAATCGAATGAGGAATTAAATTCGCTAGAATTGAAAGGGACAATCGGTTGGAATAATAGGAATTCATGGAATAAGGACTTCCTCTCCTTTAAATATGCCCTTGATGATCGTCGCTTTAATCACATTGTTTATCAGTTTCTTGACAGACAACCAAGTACCGTCGAACAATTTCGAATGATTCAAATTCCGCAACATGATTATGATCCCACCCTCAGCTGACACATCTAGGGAGTTCAAAAATCCTGTCGGATAGTTGGTCGCCTCACTCTCGTCGATCACGAACGATTTAACGCTGGTATTCCCGATTTCGTAAGTTTCAAAATTCGATGTTGTCGTGAGAGCTCTGTGCAAACTGTTGTTAGCTATCTCGTCCTTGTATTTGTCCCACAATACTCTCGGTTTCGACGGTTGACACGTGGCTATGATGATCGCAAACAATATACGAATTTAATTCGCTGAAGCAGAAACAGTTGCTTCGGCGAGCGAGTATCTTTTTCGAGCAAATGCAAACGTCTTCAAGCTTCTCGAAATGTAGCAACTGATTAAAACGAATAAAATTGAGACGCTCAGTTTCGACCTTGACGTACATGTCAACGCTGCACTGTTGAAATAACTGGCGATATCTTTACAGACGATTGTCACCATCTTGCTGAATCATCAATCGATAGGCATACAAATTCATTAAGCTATCCTTTTAATTCGTTTTTTCTCCTGAAATACGAATTCGAACTTAAATGGAAAATAACTTGTAAACAAACATTTCGTTGTATTGACCATCTTTAAATTGAGGTGATAGCCATTCTCTCCACGACAGAACATCAACGGGTATTGGAGTGCAGTGTCCACCATCCCGACACTTGAGAACAATTTCTCCCCAACAATTACCACTGCGACTTCATTAGTAGTGGGAATATTGAATTGTCTTACATGGCCTCCAGAGGTTCTTTCGCCTGCTTTGATAATGTTTTGTGGTCGTCAAAATGCATTGTATCCAATGCGGGTTTGAACAATCTGACCAATGCTTTATGCTTATGCAGAAAATGCAATTGCTCGATCATTTCGAGTTTAATCGCAGTACAAATTTGTATAACGTTGATCTAGTTTAATTGCCAAATCACCAAAGAAATAGATCTGAAGGAACTAATGATCTTCGTTTGGTGGTGGTAACAAAGCTGCCGCTCGATGGTGTATTTGCCCTTCAATCTGAATATTTGAAAGCAAGTTCAAATACACAAAAACAGACTTTTTCGAAAACATTCGAACGTTGAGTAAACGCTTTGCTAAAGATATTCCTAGAAGAGTTAATTTTAAAAAATATTGTACCTTCGTAATTTTTTAAAAAAGCAACGAAAAGAAATGAAATGTTTTGGCCTATTTTAAAAAAGGTGACAAAGATTTAATTTTGTTACTTTTTGGAAAAAGCGACGAAATCATAATATGATTTGAAATTTACTATTCTTGTCGAACTGAGCTATGGTTTTACTCAGCTCCACTAATACTATCAGGTACGCATAACTACGTTTGTGTGATTATTCACTGTTCCACTGTGAAATGAGACGCCATTACCTTATAACTCGGATTGTAGCCGGGTTGATCAACAACTTCGGCTGACGTCAACTAACGTCATGAGAAAACATCCGTTATATTTTTGTTTCACGTAAAATGTCTTTTAACATTAAAAAATTCACAATAATCCGAAATTTTCCAAGCATTATAACGAATTTTCCACTTTTACGTCGACTGTAATCATTAAATCAAGCAAAAAAATCCAAATTTTTCGAGTTTTCCACCAAGAATTTTTCTATTTTTCCATTCGAAAACTGATTTAGGAATAATTATCCAACATTTTCACATTAACATCGTCCAAAATTATCAAATCATTCGTTAAAATGCTAAATTGCGTCGAAAAAGAAAATTTTTTTTTTGCAATTTCCGTAATTTTTCCAAAAAAAAACTTTTCCTTTCGAAAAGCCACTACGGAACAATTGCATACAAAATATGACACAAAAATTCAATTTGCGATTTTCATCAAATCAGTAAGTAAAACAAAATTTCGAAGTAATTTTTGGAAATTTTTCACAGTTACATCGTCCTAAACTATCAAATCATACGAAAAAAAGGAAAATTTCGTCGAAAAAAAATTTAAATTTTTCAAATTTTTCCGGAATTTTCTGAATTTTTCAACAACATTTTTATATTTTTAAATTCGAAAAGTCATTCGTAACAATTGCACACAAAATTCCATACAAAAAGGCAATTTTGGATTTTTCTAATTTTCCGACTTTTCCGGAAGATTTTCCCAAAATTTTCTTTCACATAAACCTTCTCCTGGCAATTACGAACAACTGAAAAAAAATTTCAGCAAAATCGGTCCAGCCGTTCTCAATTGATGAATTACTATACATTTTTGCCACCAAAAATGTAATTGAATTTATTTAAGCGAATTATGTTTTTTATAAATTTTTTTATCAATTTAAAACCGTGATTTTTGCACAAAAAAATTAGTTTTTTAAACATAAAATGCCCCTACCATCTAAACTACCCAACCGAAGTTAAAAATTTGTATAGAAAGGTTTAAGGGGAGCACACTATCTTTATTTGGAGACCACTCTTGTTCAAATCGTTGGACCCGTTTACAAGTTATTCCCCAATAAGCTGATGCATCTCATGAAAAATTTGCTAAATAAAAATTTTTGTAACATATTATTCTATCATGTAATAGTCTGAAACCGGAGCAATTTTTACGGAAACACTGAAAAAAACTTAATTAAAAGCAGCGAAAACTTGAAAATTCATTAACATTTCTACAAAAATCCAACTTTTAAGTGTCATAACTACGTCATTTATGATTGGATTTTAAACAGCTATCGTTTTTTTAAGAAATAATTTTATTATCTTTATTTATTTTTGGTGACATCGGTGAACTGAAACCAGAGAAAATGGTATTATAGTAGACCTACCTTTTTTCAAAACACTAAAAATGGAAATTTGACCATATCTCAAAAACCGTACTACTTTTCAAATATCTGAGATCGGATTTGAATTCAGCATGAAATTTTACATAAGGATCAACTATTTAGAAGCCGGGATCAAAAATTTGTTGCATTGTGTAATCTAATATTAAATTTAAAAAAAATACTACAGTCGAACTTTTCTGTAACGAATTTCCCTGTATATCAAATTTTTTTCTAAAACACTACAGTTTTTCATATATTTTCATTCTCTATAACGAATTTCTCTATAAGTTTTTTCTGTAACGTAGTTTTTTTAACAACACAGCCGGTGTTTTATGTACCAATCCCTGTTTTTTAAAAAACTCTATTGGCAACCCCACTCGCCCACTAATTGAAAATAAAAATTTCGTCTTCATATTTAAACCTGCATATTGATTACTATCTGTATATTAAAATTTTATCTTTCTAGTGCTTAAATACGATTGTGAAACTCCGGCTTTAAAAAGCTCTGTTGACAGTCCATCGATACCCGCGGCTTGGTTTTTCTTAGACCGTACAATTGCTGCACTTACCTTTCTTTGACTCAGTGGTAGACATTCATATCACCGTCGTTGATGATTGCCGTGATTTGGTCACGATGGAGAACAAACATTTGCTTTTACTCAATGGTAGAACTTTTGCGCTTCAACTCTTTCATTATGTATTCCGATATCCTCGTTCTTTACTTTCCACTATAGACGCTTTTTCCGTTTGTCTCTCTACTGTTTTTCTTATATCGTTCACTCACAGTTTTTAATTTGAAATATCCTAAAACATTTATAATGTCATGACCAAGGGAGCGGTCAAATATTTCATCAAGGTTATAATAACAAGCATCTTTATTTGTCGGCCGTCATGGTATATACACTAGGGTGATGACTTTTTGGTTTTTTTTTTCTCAAAAATTATATCCTGTTGCACGAATGGATGAACTTTTGCCTATTTATGATTAATATAACGTTTATTCCATTTAACTATTGAAAAAGGTCACGTACAAACCACTTTGAAATGATATTTTTGTGAGAAATGTTAAAAAAAAATGTTTAATCATATAAATCTAAAACAGAAAAAGTCTTACAACTTTCACGAAAATCCACATAACCTGTGAACAAAATGAGACATTGATTATAGAAATCGATGAACATCTTTTGTATTTATTTACAATTAAATGAAGGTATCTCACTTTGAATCGAATGTATCTCTTTGGAAAAAAAAGTTGACGACTTTTTTATGATTCTCAGAATTAAAGAAAATTAGTGAGAAACAAAAAGTTATGTAATTTTAGTGATTGTGGTAGGAAACTAATAAAGTCTCATAAATTTATGCGGAATTGCTCTTCAGGTTCTTCTTTCTCCGTTTACATTCAATTTAAGGGGGAAAAAGGAAAGTGAATTTTTTTATTGAAGTGTATTTTTCCATTGCCTACCTGATAGGGATAATTTCTTTTCCAGAAACTACATTTATGAGCGGTCTTTATTTTGAAAAATTTACAACGCACACGTGCTGAATCAGATATATAGACACCGTAAAAAAGATGCGCCCATTCATTAGTACCTTTCAAGGAATCTGCACGGGTGAAGAAGTACTTAGTAAGCATGCTTTATCTGGAGAAGTGGAGCATGCACTTTGAATATTAGGCCGTGTTCCTTAAGAAAGAATCTAAAGAAATTAAGTTGACAGTGCTCAAATTAACTGTCGGCCATGGCATAGTGGTTAGAACACGCGACTACCATGCGGGAGATCGCAGGTTCAAACTTGGCTCCAGTCATCTTAAAAGAAAAAAAAATTTCTTTCATTGTCGGCTCCCCTCGAATGTTGTTGACAGCAACTTCGCAGTATTAAGCGTCGATTAAATCGGCGTGTCTAGTAAGAGCTTCTCAAAACAGTGACGTTCGCATTCGTCGATAAATAAGTAGGTGCCGTTAGTTGCGAATCTAAAAATAGAAAGCATGTTAATTCACAACAACGCGAGAAGCTATCCCATACCTCATTCATGAGGTGCAAAAGGAAATTAAGTTTTTTTTTTTAGGTGCTCAAATTAAAAGATGGGAAAGCTCAAACAAGCGCTGAAGGTCTCTAAAATGTGTTAAATGAGTTCAACATATGGGAATCAATTGTGATGATTGTTGCCGATACAGCAAGCGTGAATAGCGGCAAAAAGAAAGGCGTTGTAGTTCGACTGAAGCAAATGTTCAAAGAGAAAGTTCACCCTAAACCCAAGTTCATCAGTTGCCAGCACCATGCAAGCGTTCTTCGCGTTGTCATGGACAATGAGCTCCATGGGTCGACTAAATCACCAAGCATCGAGTACTTCTCTGTGCAGAATTTAATGAGCAATTATGATCACTTAAAAGCAGCCTTCAGCAATGGTAAAACTAAGTTTAGGGAAACAGCAGCTTGAGAGACGACATGAAGTTTCCTTTCCACCTCACTCGTCTCTTCCGTCACTGCACTGAGAGGAGTGAGATCCTTTCTGTTAAGTTTTAGCAGATCCCAAACATTTGCAATGCACGCTGGAACTCTCGTGCCATTCTAGCTCTTCTTGCGTTTATTCTGATGCCTGAAGCCCGGTACAGGTTGCGTTAAATCTGTTCATTCATTTCTTACACATGGGCTGATCATAGGTTCAGTTCAGCGCTGAAGATTTTGAAGAGCTCTCTGAAGCTCTGAATGACTACAAAAAAGCTCTCAAATGCTTGAAGACCCTCTGGAAAACAGATTGATCTACAATCAACATTTCCCGAAGCAACCAATGCTGTGAGCGTGCGATCAAAGTTATGCAAGACTTATACAGCTCCTGCCGCAACAAGGACAACCTTCCACTGAGATTCATCCTCTCCAATGACAACGTGAATATTTTCCTTGTGTGTTTGATGATCCTATGTAATTATATATATATTGATAATGTATGTATTATATTAATCATACGCCACAGATGGTTATTGCTGTTAGAGTATTTATATAGGTAGAGCATAAATCCGTTTACATTTCCATATGTAGCTGCGTTGACCAGGCACGACGAGGTACGTCGAAGGTGTTACGAGGTGGGTACTCTGTACCATTGCGTCACTCAGGATTTTTTTTTTACTTTGGGGATATATTAAAAGTATTGCTATCCACAGCAACCCAGTATACAGCTAATAAGCTAATGTTTCCGAAGTTTGCGAGTCAAAGGGATTTCTCTAACATTATACAAAGCCCGTCGGTGGGCATTTGTAGCTGGATCCGAAATAGCTATACAGACTTCTCGCATGTCTTTCTCTGCTAAAATTTCTTTCTAATCAAACTGGTCTTAGGATTAAATAAAAACAATTATCAGTGTACAACATACCATATACTTTATCCTTTTTTTCCTTATTTCGATAAAACATTTTATCAAAATTCAGATCTTTTGTGGATCTGGTTTCTTCAGCACAACACATTCGTGATTAACAATTCTACAACTTTCACAAATACCCATCACACCATTTGCCCTTGTATGCCCTTTTTGTAATTGCCACTGTTTATTATGTGCTACAGTTGTGTTAAAGTACAAGCGAACGACGTATGTGGTTCAAGTGCAGTCACATATACTCGTACACCCGCACACAAGTGTATACACTGACACTCATCAACCACATATTCGCAAGCACACACACACAGTCTCCATGTCGTAGATTGTAAAAGAACTTAAACAAAATAGTAATTGACATTATTATTATTTTGTTCAACTTTGCAACCAACACAGCCGACAGACCAACAGACCGACCAAACTGTTGTTCTGAAAAGCACTCACACACACACACACTACGCACAACAATAAAAAGAAACATTAAACACGCATACACCCGGGCATATCCAAACAAAGACAATAAATATAGTTACACATACACACACACAATGGAAATCAGTGGGACATGTCAACTTTCACTCTTACACATGCACCCACTCACACAATTAACAACAGGAGGGCACGTGAGAGAGTCAAAAGAGGGAGGGACACCACCCACTTGAACATATAACACCTTCAATAGTTTCATCTTGTTTATGGAGATACAGTGTCAGCATAAACAAGTGCACCAGTGTGTGTGTGCGAGTATGTGGGTGGCCTACTTGTATCTTCAAGAAAGACAATACATATTCATAATAGGCTTTGATGATGTTAAATGTAAAGATGCCACACGCATTCAAGCAAACACACGCACACACACACACACAGACACCTACCTACACCTACAACACTGGCAATAAGGCCAGTAATGACCAAACAAAACGTATGCAGGGAGATGAAAATAACTGTAATTTTAGTTTATTACAATCAAATTGCCACCACTGCTGTGACAACGATGATGTCCGTCGTCGTCGTCGGTGGCATCCTTTTGATGGCGTTGAATGTGTAACATAATAACAATGTTTCCTTTTACTTGTTGTGTTTATTGTCCATTTTTCGTTTACATGCTAAGGACAATAAAATATCATTAAACCCTAATGGCTTGACCTGATGGCAGCGATAATGACGATGCAGTGCAGTATTGTATGAAACAAGAGGCACTTAAATGAGGAAATTAATAAGGTAGCAGGCAATGAGAAAAGGAGTTTGCAGAATAATGTCTTAATATTGTGATAACGTAATAAATGTTGCCGAGATTTTACATTGACATCTAAGAGTGCCAAAATACTAAAAAAAAAGAAAACTGGCAAAAATTTTAATATATCATTTATTTAAGACGGTATACTAGATTTCTTGATACATGTTTCCATAAAATCGGATCAAATCTATAGACAACATCTTTTCTGAGAGCAAAAAGTTGCTGTGGACACAACTTTTCTATGGGCGCAAACTTTCTGTGGGAAACAACTTTTATATGAACACAACTTTTCTATAGGCGAAAAGTTTCTGTGGACACCAACTTTTCTATAAACGAAAAGTTGCTGTGGACACCAACTTTTCTCAGGCCACCATTATTTCTAAAGACGAAAGCTTGCTGCGGACGCCATCTTTTCTATGAACCAAAAGTTGCTGTGGACACCAACTTTTCTATGAACGAAATGTTGCTGTGGACACCAACTTTTCTATGAACAAAAAGCTGCTGTGGACACCAACTTTTCTATGAACGAAAAGTTGCTGTGGAAACCAATTTTTCTATGAACGAAAAGGTACTGTGGACACTAACTTTGCTATGAACGAAAGTTGCTGTGGACACCAACTTTTCTCTGAACGAAAAGCTGCCGGGCACACCAACCTTTCTCTGGCCACCATTATTTCTAAAGACGAAAAGTTGCTGTGGACACCAACTTTTCTATAAACAAAAAGTAGCTGTGGGCACTAACTTTTCTATAAACGTAAAGTTGCTGTGGACACCAACTTTTCTATGAACGTAAAGTTGCTGTGGACACCAACTTTTCTATGAACGAAAAGTTGCTGTGGACACCAACTTTTACATGCAGGAAAAGTTGCTGTGGACACTAACTTTTCTATGAAAGAAAAGTTGCTGTGGACACTTACTTTTCTATGAACGAAAAGTTGCTGTGGACACTAACTTGTCTATGAACGAAAAGTTGCTGGGGACACTAACTTGTCTATGAACGAAAAGTTGCTGGGGACACCAACTTTTCTATGAACGAAATGATGCTGTGGACACAACTTTTCTATAGGCGCAAAGTTTCTGTGGACACCAACTTTTCTATGGGCGAAAAGTTGTTGTGGACACAAACCTATAAAAAATCCATAATAAAAAAAAAAATCCAAAACGGAAAAACTCTTCGTCTTAATACTTTTTCGTAATTTCACATAACCTACGAAAAAAATGATATATAGACGATGAAAATCGATGGACGGGACTCGCTTTTATTCACAATTAAGTGTAGGTATTTCATTTCATGAAAGGTGGGCGTGTCCTTTGGGATAATTTGATATAATTCAACAGAGTTGTCAGTAATATATTTGAGACAATCCGAGCCGAGTTAGGTTCAATATGAGCAACATTTTTGGAACCGGCCATGGCATAGTGGTTAGAACACGCGACTACCATGCGGGAGATCGCAGGTTCAAACCAGGCTCCAGTCATCTTAAAAAATTGTTTCTTTCATTGTCGGCTCCCCTCGAATGTTGTTGACAGCAACTTCGCAGTATTAAGCGTCGATTCAAATGGCGTGTCTAGTAAGAGCTTCTCAAAACAGTGACGTTCGCATTCGTCGATAAACAAGTAGGTGCCGTTAGTTGTGAATCTAAAAATAGAAAGCGTGTTAATTCACAACATCGCGAGAAGCTATCCCATACCTCATTCATGGGTTGCAAAAGGAAATAAAGTTTTTTTTTATAAGTTTTTCCATTTCAGAATATATGGGAGGTGGGCATTTCCTTGGGTTAAATACAACTTAAAAATTATAGTATTTTATTAAAAATAATAGAATCTTTTGCAAGCCAAAAATTTGCTTTTCCTCAACCCAGACCAATGTTAGAACAATTTTTAAAATAAAAATTTCCAACTTATTCATAGGGCCAAATCTCAATATATTTTTTAAATTCTTTTTCTTTATCTGCGCACTTTAAGGGATATGTGTGAAAATTTTCATCAGATTCGGAGAGAACCCAATATTTTTATAATAGCTTCCCAAGGAAATACTTCTAGACAACATAATTTTTTTTGACAAAACTTTAAATCGAATTGAGTCAAAAATTAAAACAGCAAAGAGTTAACAATTTAGCTCCACTGTTGATATATCGGATGTGCTATAAAAGAAACAATTACTATTGTTCACAATTATGTAAAAGTATCCCAAGTTTTTGTTTATCATCTAATTGACATTATTATATTTATTTTTATTCCCTACTTATTTATCATAAATTGTTATCAGGCAACTGGCAATCCATTTGTTGGCCATGCAATATTTGGTAAAAATAGCGAAAAAATTATCGCATCCCCACCAATAGCAAAATGCAACATGCATTGTAATGGCAAAATTTTGGCTTTGACACAACTTTGCGCTGTGTTCAGCCATTGCAATTCACCATTGACGGAAAAGGATGCGCATAATTTTATGGACTTTATGAAAACAATGCCAGTAGCATCAACTCGCACTTTGCACGACCCCATTGCAAATACCCATAGACAAAGCTCTCCAGTTGTGTAACGTTGAAAGTCCTTTTATCGTCACTTTCGTTATGCCGCTATTCAAGTCCATTATGTTGCAGACTTTAAATACACTCCATTGTAAATTTTCATACTTTTCATGCTTATTTTCATAACATTTTATTTATCTTTATTTCTTACTGCTTGAATTTTTCCAAAAATGCTCGATGCTGTGTTAAAAGCAGAAACACTATCAAGTTACTAGTGGCGAAGGATAGCTTCCTTTGCGCCGATGCTGCTGTTGGCTTCATGCGGTTGCTTCACTCTGACATATAGTTTTCGCCTGGCCAAAGAGGTTTTAGTCGTTGTGAGCTATAATTAAAACTGTGTTGTCATGTTAAATGATATAAATTAATTATTTTCAACAACAGCAATAAATTGCCGTTGCTATTTTCGGACGCCAACGTTGGGTATGTGTTCGTGTGTGTGTGTGTGCTGGATGGTGTATACGATGACCGCATATTCTTAACATCATCTTTACCAGAATCTGCATTACAGTATCTGTCTGACTGTTGTGCTTCTACTTCTGCCAGCTCGACTTTTGATTATGGTTTTTACCATTTGCTCTTTTATTCACACAGTCTATCATTTATTCGCTTATGTGAGTGTGTGGACTTGGACCATGATTTCTGTGGGGTGGGTAATTTATATGTATATGCACATAATCATTATACATATGTGTTATTTTGGTATAAAAAAACGTATTTATTACTGTGTTGTAAGTTATATACCTATAGATTTATCATATCGTATGCGAACACATTTTGTAGTTTTCTGCTTTTTGGGAATACATAACCAATTCGTTGCCAAATTGTATCAATAAAGGTTCCGTATTTGGGGTGGTAAAGTTTAACGAAATGAGCAACATTTTTCAAATAAATATAGAACCAGTAAGAAAGTTTCAGTCGGACAACCCGACTTACTATACTATTTTTATTCTTCTTCTTCTTCTTTACTGGCAGCAACAACTGAAATTCATCTATCAGTAGCCGCACGTAGAAAACCATTCCAAGCGCTTCGGTCTTTTGCGCTCCGTAGATAGTTCGTCATACCAAGCTTACTTAACATTTCCGTCACCTGGTCTATCCATCGGAGTTTTGGTCGCCCCCTCCTGCGCCGCCCACATCGAGTTTATTGCCGAAGACTTTTCGAGCCGGAGCGTTATCGTCCATTCGTAAAACGTGTCCAAGCCAGCGCATTCGGTCTATTTAAACGCGCTTGACCACGTCGATGTCGTTGTACAGCTCATACAGCTCATGATTCATTCTACGACGGTACTCGCCGTTCACGATGATGGGTCCAAATATTTTGCGGAGTATTTTTCTCTCGAAGACTCCCAGAATAGATTGATCCGCTTGTGTCATTACCCACGATTCTGCGCTGTAGAGCAAGACAGGAAGGATAAGAATCTGGTAGAGCTGGATCTTTGTTTTTCGAGAAAGCGCTTTGTCGATAAATCGCTTGCTTAGCGCATAGTAGCAGCGGTTTGCGATCAATACTCGTCTTTTGATTTCGAGGCTGACATTATTATTTTTGTTTATGGCGGAGCCAAAGTAGACAAAATCATCTACCACTTCAAAATTATAGTTGTCAACGTTCAGCAGCGTCCCAGACGAGTGGACTCTTTGTTCGTTGAAACAAATAACTTGGTTTTGTCCTCGTTTATCACCAGACCCACTTTAGCAGACTGCTTTTCAATGCTCGAAAAAGCCGCAGTAACATCTCGCAATCCACGTCCAATAATATCGATATCATCAGCATACGCGAGCAACATGTGGCTTTTGTTAAATATGGTGCCATTCCTGTTTACTGCTGCTTTCCGCATGATCATCTCCATTACGATGTTAAAGAGATCGCAGGACAGACTATCGCCTTGTCTAAAGCCTCGCTTGGTAGAAAATGGCTCTGACAGATGTTTGCCAATTTTCACTGAAGACTTCGTGTCAGTCAGTGTCATCCCGCAGAGTCGAATTAGTTTTGCGGGGATACCAAACTCAGCCATAGCATCCAACAATTTCTGTCGTATCGGACTGTCAAATACAGCTTTGTAATTGATGAACAGATGGTAGGTATCGATCTGCATTTCTTGGGTCTTCTCCAGGATTTGTCGTAGCGTGAATATCTGGTCGGTGGTGGATTTACCAGGTCTAAAGCCACACTGATAATGTCCAATCAGGTTCGCCAGGAGGGGCTTTAGTCTTTCACATAACATACTAGGCAGGACCTTGTATGCGATGGGTAAAAGGCTAATCCCGCGATAGTTGGTACACACACTAGGATCGCCTTTCTTAAGCACGGGACATAGGACACTCAGATTCCAATCATCGGGCATGCATTCCCTGAGCCAAATCGTGTTTATGAGCTGGTGCATGCATGTTACCAGGTCATCGCCGCCGGCTTTAAAAAGCTCTGCCGGCAGTCCCTCGGCTCCCGCAGCTTTATTATTTTTAAGCCGGGCACTTGCCGTGCTGATCTCGTTTTGGCTCGGTGGTGGACAATCTACTCCATCGTCGATGATTGGTGCGATTCCGTCACTTATGCTGCCTTCGGGAACGAGAAGAGATTGAAAGTGTTCCCTCCATATTTGCAGCACACTCTGAGTGTCCGTGACCAGATTTCCGTCTCTGTCATTACAGGTGGGGATCCCTGTTCCAAAACCTTTACTTTTTACCTTTTGGTAGAACTTTCGGGCCTCACCGCTATCCCTGTAGTTTTCGATATCCTGGCTCTCTCTTTTCTTCCACAGACGCTTTTTCCGTCTGAACAGGCGTTTCATCTCCCTCCTTTTCTCTTTATAACGCTCCGTCACCGCACGCGTCGCCATTGGCTGCAGTTTTGCCTTGTATGCAGCGTCCATTTCCTCAGACATTTCGCGACATTCGTCATCGTACCAGGGCTTGTCTGAGCGTGGTTTTTCATAACCCAGTACGGTTGTTGCGGCAGTGGTCATAGAATTCGCAATATGCTGCCACTGCATGTCGGGAACATCAGAACTAGGGGGATTTGTATGGAGTAATTGAGAGAGTTGGCTGGAGTAGGCATTGGCTATCTCAGTGGTCTGCAGCTTTGTGATGTCTAGCTTCCTTTGCGTTTGATTAAGAGTGGTTTTAGCTCTACTTAATCGAGTGCGTACCTTGGCTGCAACTAGGTGGTGATCCGAGTCGATATTTGCACCGCGCATCACACGCACGTCCATAACGCTTGAGACATGCCTTCCATCAATTACCACGTGATCAATCTGATTTCTTTTATTTTAATCGGGAGATATCCAGGTTGCCTTGAGGATATCTTTATGCGGGAATCTGGTTCCACTTACAACCATGTTTCTTGCCGACGCGAAACTTACCAGTCTGAATCCGTTATCGGAGGTGTTGTTGTGTAGACTGAATTTTCCGACTGCTGAACCAAGAGCATCTTCCCTTCCTATTTTAGTATTAAAATCTCCCAGAACAATTTTACGGCCCTATTCTAATAATTTGGTTACAAAAATTTGTCATCAGAAATTTGTTACAATTTTGTAACCAATTCTTGTTACGTGTATTCTGGCAATTTCGAAACAAGGAAATGTTCACCTCGTGGTGAAATGTAAATTATTGACAATTCGCAGCTGATTATTGAATTTAACAAATAAAATATGAAAACACAATAGAAAAAAGGAAAAAATGTTTTTCCATTTTAGATATTTATACAAATTTAAATGAATTTAAAGGGCCCAAGTTAAGTGGACAGTCGAAAATATTAGACCATAACTGTGTAATGGAGAATTGGTCACTACTGTCCCGCAGGTTTCTGGGCAGTTGTTCTTTTTTCAGACCTTTTGCTACTTCATATCCAATAAAATGTAACAAAATTTTGTTTGTCACAACTCAAAATATTATTCAAAACAGCTGTAACCAGCTTGTTACCTCCTTTCTGGCAGGTAACAATTTTTGTAACTATTGTCACGGTGACAAAGATTCGGAATACCGATTTTTTGATTTTGTAACCAAAGTAGTCTATTGTATCCGTGGTGACTATTGTAACCACATTAGAATAGACCGGTTAATGTCATGTGCAGGGCAGCGGTCATATATATCCTCCAGGCGCTCATAGAATGCATCTTTGATGTCATCGTCTTTGTCTTCCGTCGGGGCGTGTACACAAATCAGCGTAATGTTAAAATATTTCGGATGGTGGCTATACGGTCATTTACATGGTTAAACCGCGAGACCAGGTGTCGAAGTCTCTTGCCGACTATGAAACCACATCCAAATTCGTGTCTTTCTGCATGGCAGCTGTAAAAGATGTCACAGTTCTTCCGTCGTGTGCATCCCTGTCCCGTCCATCTCATTTCCTGTATGGCGGTGATGTCAGCCTTGTATTTGTCGAGGACATCCGCCAGTTGGATAGAGGCACCATCTCTGTATAGAGTTCGGACATTCCAGGTGCATATCCTTAAATCATGGTCCTTATATCGTTTGCGGGGGTCGTCAACATTTGGGGGGTTCTTGTTTTTCGTTTTCTTCGTGTTTTCATAATAAATTTTTATTATATTGATATTATTACTCGATTTCTGAAGTGAGTGGAGTGGTACATTTGTATGGGAGGTACCAGAAGGGGCGCTGCTAGACTTCCAGATTTTTTTCGCCAAAACTATATCCTGCTTTAGCTTTACTGAATTTAGAATTTCAGCACGATCGCGATGGGTGTATTATAAATATTAATCGATATATAAAGTGAGCGGTACCCTATTGAAGGTACCAGTTGGGGCGTGGATAGACTTCTAGATTTTTCTCCAAAACTGTATCCTGCTATATCCTTACTAAATAAAGAATTTGGGTACAATCGTGTTGGATTTATTAGTATTATTACTCCATCTCTAAAGTGGGCGGAAAGGTACATTTGTATGGGAGACACCAAAAGGGGCGTGGCTAGAAGTCCAATTTGTGTGTGGATTATGTTGACGTGTGGTCTTCGTTAATACCATTTTTGCACCGGTGTGTGTGGGCTTCTCGATTGTTTCTTGTAGCTTTTAACACTTAAGGTTGTGATAATGTGTGGAGAAGGCACAGCAAAGGGTGCTGATGATGGCAGTTTTTCAACTATCGAATAGCATTCCGTCCTGCCAGTTGTCAACATAATCCATTTCACACAACTCTTGTAAAATAAATTCTATTAGCAATAGTAGAGATATATCTTGAACCGAACGATAAAAACACGTTCATTATTTACACATATAGATCAACAATACAAACAAGAGTAAATTAAAATATATTAGAAAGTGGTACCAATTCTAATGAAAACTCGTACCGTAGGCCGTAGTTGGTTTAAAACAATTTGGTACTACCCATATGTAAACAATTTGTTATTTTATATCCTTGTGCAGATTAATATCCCCTGATAATGGTGAACGAAATGCGTTGGGTACGGATAAGTAATGTCAAACTATATAACTGGGGATTAATTTTGATCTCAAGCAGTAATATAACGAAAAACACAAACAGATTAAAATCTATAAGAAACATATTCCAAATTTAAAAAAACGACATTATGAAGAAAAAATTCTATCATGCCTAAATGATGCTTTTTAGGGCTATAAATCAACTGCACATAAAACACATAATTAATAATATGCGAAATAAGGAGAAAAAATAAAATTGTCAACAGTTGCGCAGCGCACAAAATAAATGGCTGAAAATTTATTAATGACAAGTTTTTCAACGTTGTACCCTACATTCAGACAATCAGTAAGCATTAAAGCATATTTATTTAGTTGATGAAATTTCCAATATTGATAACTGTAAAAGTAGCTGTCATACTAATAAAATGAGTTTGAAGGTTCTTTTTATCAGTTTATTTGGCAGAACCACGTTTACAAATCGCGGAAATGTATTTCGTGCTCCGTTCGCCAAACTGGTAGAGCTCTATATTTTCATCATCATCTTCAGCGATGAGGCTCATTTCTGTAATAACGGAAATGTAGGCAAGTAGAATTGTAATTTTTTGAGAGAGAGATCACAATTCTCATAAGACTCTTGAGACTACATTACATCCCGAAAAATCACTGTTTGGATCTGTTTACATGCCGAAGTCGAAGTTGATTATTTGCAGATCATTTATCGTACTGCCAGTGAAATCATTTGTTAAGCCAAATATTTTGACACTGAATTATCTCAAGAAATGGATCTGAAGGTTGGCCACCTCGTTCGTTTGATTTGACACCTTTGGATTACTTGTGCTAACGGTATATAAAAAATTCTCTGCGACAGGCGACCAATCCTGTGAAGTATTATTCCTTAAATCACAATTTGGTAGCAGCTTCACTGAGCCTCTCCCACTGGTTAGTGTGGCCGATAACGTGGGGCGTTCGGAGGCAATGTGACTTAGTCTCTAGCCTAAGTAATTGTTGTTGCACCCTTTTTTGGGTGAATTACGCAGCCGGTGGTTGGAACCGAAATCGCTGGTAAAGTTTTTTTTGCTCCAATCTGCAGTTGCATAGCAACCGGGTTCTACGGACCTATATGTTAGAAGAAATGGTTAGACAAGCCGCACTTTGAGCAATGCGGCAAAATGTCCTACACTGACATACCCAAAATTAAAAAAATGTCGTCAGTTGCGGTAGCTTGCTCCCAAAATTGTAGAGATCGATTCCTAAGTAGTTCTCATTTCCTTGGCTATCCCTGAGGGCGGTGGGCACAAGATAGTTAAGTGCATTATGGCGAAACTCATATTAAATCCTGAGGACTCTGTAGTATTAGCAACAGATATTAATAGCCCTTTTGAAACAGTAAGAGACACGCCGCCGCACAGTTCTTTGTCCCCATACATCGATGCAACGGAAATATATGGAGTAGTTGCAGCAACATGAAAATTAGTGACTTTTGGTATCAAGCCAAAATTAAGAAAACCGAAATTGCCACGCCTTTGCGTGCCTCCTATACAAAGGGTAGGATGAGCTCTAAAACTATTTCACACTATAACATCCTATTGGATTGATCAGTTCTGACCAAACTTTTCTGGCTACTATTCTTTTTGTACATAGTTTGAGTAAAATCAGACCAGGCTTTTGGGTAACCCAGATACAAAGTGCCCGATGGGTCTTGGAATTTCATCTGACTATTAAACCCAAGTTAATAAACCAATTTTGTCCACCCCCTGAATAAGGTATGGAATACTTCTCGCGATATTGTGAATTAACACGCTTTCTATATTAGATTGACAACAAACGGCACCTACATGTTTATCGACAAATGAGAACGTCACAGTTTGAGAAGCTTTTAGTAGACACGCCGATTGACTCGACACTTATACTACGAAGTTGCTGTCGACAACATCGAGAGGGCTGGCAATGAAAGAACAATTTAGATGACTGGAGCCAGGAGTCTAACCTGAGATCTCCCGCATGGTAGTCGCGTGTTCTAACCACTATCCAACTGCCGGTACCATTTACAGTAGATTACAGAGTACAACATATTTTAGCTCATTGATTTGGGACTCAATTCTGATTTGGGACTCAATTCTGAGAACTGAAAGTAGCCCCAAAAAGAAGAAGTTCTGCATCATCCGTTTTGTCAAGTTACATGCCATAATAATTTAATATCGATTTGAAGTTAGTAATTATCGTAAAGGGGAATATGCCACATTTTAGGCTCTTTTTTTGGACATAACTCAAGAACCACTAGTCCGGTTTAGCATGTTTCAGCTATTTAAACCAGTAAGACAGTTTCAGTCGCGCAACCCGACTTACATTTACCCTCACTGTCAGTATCATATTGATATTATTACTCGATTTCTTAAGTGGGCGGAGTGGTAGATTGGTATGGGAGGTACCAGAAGGGACGTCGTTAGACTTCCAGATTTTTTCTGCAAAACTTTATGCTGTTATAGCTTTACTAAATACAGAATTTGGTCACGATCGCGTAGGGTGTATTGATATTATTACTCCATCTCTTTAGTCGGCAGAAAGGTACCATAAGGGGCGACGCTCGGCATCCAATTTTTTCTCCTAAACTTTATCCTGTTATAACTTAACAAAACACAGAATTTGGCACGGTCGTGTCGAGTGTATTGATATTATTACACCATCTTTAAAGTGGACGGAGTGGTATATTTGTATGGGAGGTACCAGAAGGGGCGTGTCTAGACTTCCACATTTTTTCTCCAAAACTTTACTAAATACAGAATTTGGATACGATCCCTTATGTGTATTGATATTATTAATCGATCTCTAAAGTGGGCGGTACCAGATGTGTGTGGGAGGTCCCATAAGGGGTGTCGCTAGACTTCCAGATTTTTTCTCAAAAATTGTATCCTATTATAGCTTTACTAAGTACAGAATTTGGGTACGATCCGGTTGGGTGTATTGATATTATTACTTCTTCTCTAAAATGGGTGGAAAGGTGCATTTATATGGGAGGTACCAGAAAGGGCGTAGGTAGACCTCCAGTTTTTTCTCCAAAACTTTATGCTGTTTTTGGATTTACTAAGTACAGAATTAGGGTTCGATCCCGTTTGGTGTATTGATATTATTACGCGATTTCTAAAGAGGGCTGAATGATGTATTTGTACGGAAGGTACCAGAAGGGGCGGGGCCATGTAGCCCGTTTGCAATACCGTAAGTAGTTTTGGGAAAATATTAACTCGTGCAAAATTTCAAAACATATGGTTGCGTCTATCGAAAGTTATCATGCGCACCAGCCGGACAGCCAGACAGACAGACGGACATGGCTCAAACGACTTAAAAAGTCATGAATCGAATTTGGTTCAAAGAAATCTAGGGTCTAAAGTGACTCCTTCTATGTGTTACACTTTTGGGTCGTATCAAAGGATATATACCCTCATCCCTAAGGGTGATGGTATAAAAAATTGTGAATTACAATTCTTTTAGTCTGTTCATATAACGTTTCCCTACCTTAGCAACAGTTTAAGATTTCCAGTCCACAAATTATTATCAACTGTGTTTATTTTGTAGCAGTTATAATAAAAATGTTGTACTCCGTGGCGTATGATTAACGTGGATTAATACTTATGATAATCATACGTCACCATATAGTATTTATGTTATGTCAATCAAAAGAGTCTAAAACGCGACGATACTTACTAAAATCAAATCGATATTAAATTATTATGGCATGTAACTTGACAAAACGAATGATGCAGAACTTCTTCTTTTCGGGGCTGCAGTCACCTGCAGTTCTCAGAATTGAGTCCCAAAATCATGTATTGTACTGTGTCAAGTTTGAGCTTCTCGGCCTGTTGGATTTGTACGGAAGAAGTACCAAGACCCGATGCAAAATTCCCCAAGTTGATGTCTACTATAGGTCAAGTTCTTGTGTACTCCACGGGCGTTATGTGTTGGGACACCAATTGTTGGAGAGTCTTAATGCAGTCTTTTACAATTGACTTAAAACCACCGCGTCTGCCGTTAATAGACCAACGCGTTCAGCGTTTGCACTATCGTACATTTGTTTTCATAATAAAGTTTCATCATTTAAACATTTTAGTCAATCGCGTTGCATGTCACAATGATTTGGCATTACCCTACGGGAAAATGAACCGGTAAAGTACCAGTCACTAAACCGGTTCCCTGGGGTGCATGAACCGGTTCTAGTTCCGGAACTTTTGTATGTAGAGAACCGGTACGTTTTGTATGGGGTTGGCCACTAAAGTGTCAATTGACACCTAACTGATACTTTGTGATGTGTCTTGAACCGGTTCAACAGTACAAGCCCTACGACAGGTTTAGTAAAAACCAGACACCTAACGATGATATCTGTTTTTATTAATTTGCCCCAAAATAAGACGAAAAACCAGTAAGAAAGTTTCAGTCGGGCAACCCGACTTACATATACCAACACCCTCAGTAAAAGAAAAAAATCTATTATATTGATATTATTACTCGATTTCTAAACTGGGCGGAAAGGTACATTTGTATGGGAGGTACCAGGGGGACGTGTCTAGACTTCCAGAATTTTTCTCCAAAACTTTATCCTGTTAAAGCTGTAATAAATACAGAATTTGGGCACGATCGCGTTGCGTGTATTGATATTATTACTCCATCTCTATAGTATGCGGAAAGGTACGTTTGTATGGGAGGTACCAGAGGGGGCGTGTCTAGACTTCTAAATTTTTCTCTAAAACTTTATCCTGCCTAACCTTTACTAAATACAGAATTTGGGCACGATCGCGTTAGGTACATTAATAATATTAGTCCATTTCTAAAGTGGGCGGTACCGGATGTGTATTGGAGCTACCAGATGGGACGTGGCTAGACTTCCAGTTTTTTTCTCCAAAAACTGTATCCGGCTATAGCATTACTAAATAAAGAATTTGGGTACGATCGCGTTGGATTTATTGATATTATTACTCCATCTCTAAAGTGGGCGGAAAGGTACAGTTGTATCCAAAACTTTATCCTAGAAAACCTTTACTAAGTACAGAATTTGGGTACGATCCCGTTGGTTGTATTGATATTATTTCTCGATATCTAAAATGGGCGGAATGATGTATTTGTATGGGAGGTACCAGAAGGGGTGGGGCCATGTAGCCCAGTTGCAATACCGTAAGTAGTATTGGGGAAATATTAACTGACCAATCGTCCCCCCCAAAATCAATTTTACGTTTTGAACCAAGTTTTTAAAGGACTTATGCCTCGTGGAAATAAGTATAAAGCGTCGATTCAATCGGCGTGTCTAGTAAGAGCTTCTCAAAACAGTGACGTTCGCATTCGTCGATAAACAAGTAGGTGCCGTTAGTTGTGAATCTAAAAATAGAAAGCGTGTTAATTCACAACAACGCGAGAAGCTATCCCATACCTCATTCATGGGGTGCAAAGGGAAATTAAGTTTTTTTTATGCCTCGTTGCTACCAAAAATTTGTATGCGGTGTACGTTCTCCAACAGTCACGCTGACCCGTTACTAGTATATGTGTACTTCACTCTCGCTCTCCTTTGCCTCCCATGCATTTTAACGTATTCAGCAAATTGTTTAAGGATTAATGCCTCTTTCGAAAAGCAAATAACGATGGCAGCTGGAACAAAGGCCGCATCATCAACGACGACAAAAGATTACAGACAGCGGGACAAAAAATGACTCTTGTTGCAAAACTTATCACCGGATATATTGTACGGCAGCAATTATTGTAATGATGTCAAAACATGTCGAAAGAGTAATACCGTATGCAGTCTTTTATAATCGTCCTGTTTGTTTTTTTTTTGCCGTTGCCAACAGCAACACATAACGTAACAGCCGTCATCAAATGTACACACAGATGTTACCCTAACGGACTATGTATAGGTTAGTGTGTGGCAAAGAGCTTGCCAGCGGTTGTTATTATTGAACGCAGTGAGTAAATTAATTGACAGGATATGAGTTGTGATTGAGCGTAATGCAGGACATATAGACTTACAAGGTTCTCGATTGTCGTAGGCAGTGTAAGATAAATCACATACAAAAAATAGCACTAAGAACTTAGCAGGTCATTCACTTTTGAGGCAGATAATGAAATGTAGGTGAAGTATAATCATCGTTTGTTTGACGAAAGTTATGCTAATTGGGAATTTTGGTGACAGCCATTTAGTTATTAATTAAGATGTGGCAGTATTATAGAGTCCATTTAGTGTATAATTCCAAAAGCAAATTTGACTTAAAATTCTTACTGGATTCCGCTTTCCAGTAAGAATTTTATAGCATTCGATTGTAAAATTTATTGCAGGACCTACCCACTTTACATCAAATCAAAAACTTTTGATAAAAGGCTATGGTAATAAGGGCCGTTAACATGAGCTTGATGATACCTATAAACGCTACCCAAGTTTAATACTATAGTAGATTGTACTAAGATAGTTTCTCCTTTCATCCACTTAATGATATATAGGACAACTCTTCACGTTTGCGTAAGTTAACCCGATTCTATACGAGTCGTCCCCACAAAACTATAAATAAGATGCCTTAAAGGCACAACATACTTAGGCTATTATAAATAATTTGGCATACAAGTATTACTAATTGTATTCTCCTTACCTTATTTGGGTTAATTTAAAATAAGTACCATACCTCTTAGAATTAATACCCTTGCCCCATAAAACTCCCCAACCCTCTTAAACCACAAACATTAACAGCTATACTTTTATTTCATCCAACCACAATGCTTTCTCACATCCACATCAACTACCACAGTTGCAATTATACTTATAGCTTAAACAAAACTGACCATTACTTACATTACGTTAACAATAACAATAACAACTCCTATATAAAGACTCACATCATCCTCGTCATTAACTCCTATTGCCCAGGGGCAATAATAAATTGTATCTTGTTGTATTACAATTTTCTTGTACCAACATGCCGACATGGCAGGCAGGCAAGTAAAGCAAATCGTCTGCCCAAGGACTATGGCGCAGACAAACAGACAGACAGACACAGCCAAAGGCACACTCAGACTTAACTCAGTAAGGACGAAGTTAACAAATAAAAGCCAACTCAGTGTGAAGCGGACGGTCATTGTAAATAATTGAAAAATATTGTAAATAAATAAGGGAACAATACAACACTCGTAAATAAACACATCAAATTGAATCGGAAAATACATTAAATGTAATAAAACAACAGCAGCAGAGAGACAAAGCGGAAGAGAAAGAGAGAGAAGCGGAGAAAAAGAGGAAAAGAATTTACATGGTGTGAGAAAAGGATATTTGTCTAGGAAATGTGTGGTTTTCCCTTTTAAGAGGTACAAAAGTGTAGGAGTTATATAAAGTAAATGCAATTAAAGAACGCCAGCAGCTACAGGAAGTACAATGGGTTGATGTAAGGATATTCGTGGAACTGAAATTTTTGTAGCAAATTGATCTTTCCGGTCATTGGAAATTAACAATTTATGCAAAATCAAGCCAATTTGCACTATAAAGAAATCAGTTTTGTATTACCTATGAAAATTATATCGAAGTATGTAACTGTAAGAAGATGGAAAGGATTTGGCATTTTGCTACATTATAAGATGTTATTAGTGTCTCTAGAAGTCTCAGTAAGATAGTTATCAACTGATATATTAAAATTTGTTTTTGTGTTTTGTAAACTTGGACTATCTAGACATAGTAGTTGACAGTTTTGAAAAGGCCAAATAAAAACAAACAAAACAGAGTATGGAAAACCAACAAACACTGATGACGAAACACTGAACAGAAAGGAGATCAAACCAGTACGAAAGCTTCAGACGGGAAAACCGACATACATATACCACCACCCTCAGTAAAACATAAAATCTTCTATTATTATTAGCCTTAAAAACATCTTGAAAACATATATATTTATATTTTAGTGTCTTAGTCAGAGGCCAAATTGATTAGAGATTTCCATTCGCTTCTATCTTGTGCGCACCGTCTCCAGTCAGTCCTACCAAGCAGCGTCAGTGATTCCTCCACCTGGTCCTTCCAACGTAGTCCTCTCCTTCTTTGGTCCTTCTCCCTCTTCGGTCCTTCTCCCTCTTTTGCGCAGTCCTTCGAGGTCTTGATAGAATACCTTTCTCGAAGTTCTACCAAGCAGCGTCAGTGATTCTTCCACCTGGTCCTTCCAACGTAGTCCTCTCCTTCTTTGGTCCTTCTCCCTCTTCGGTCCTTCTCCCTCTTTTGCGCAGTCCTTCGAGGTCTTGATAGAATACTTTTCATACTGGAGTTTCCTCATCCATTCTTACGACATGGCCTAGCCAGCGTAATCGTTGAACTTTGATTCGCTTGGCCACATCAATGTCGTGGTATAACTCGTACAGCTAATGGATCATACGATTCCTAAACTCGCCGTTTACGCAAATGGGTACATATATTTTATATATATTTTGCGGAGTATTTTTCTCTTAAACACCGCCAGATGAACTGCATCCGCCCGTGTAAGCACCCAATATTCGGAGGCATACAACAGGACCGGTAAAATTAGTACCTGACACAGTTGGACTTTGGTGGTTCGAGATAGGATGGTATTTATGAAGTGCACACGTAGCCCAAAGAAACACCTGTTGGCGAGCACTATTCTCCGTTTTATTTCAAGGCTGACACTGTTATTTTTGTTCATGACGGATCCGAGGTAGATAAATTTAATCACTTCCTTAAAGCAATAGTTTTCAACCTTCACGCATCGTCCCCAACTGGTGAACACTTTGTACCATTAGCTTCGTCTTGTCCTCAATCACTGCTAAACCCATTTCGCTGACTCCCTTTCAACAGATAAGAAGACAGCTGTTACCTTTCGCATCGTTCGACCGATAATGTCGATATCATCGGCATATGAGAGCAGCATGTGGCTCTTATTAAATATGGTGCCAGACATGTTAACCGCTGCTTTCCTTAACACCTTCTCTATCACTTTATTTAACAGTATGCATGACAAACCATCACCCTGTCTAAGACCTCTCGTCGTATCGATTGGCGCAGATAGATCCTTGCCAGACCGAACAGAAGATGTCGTATTCGTAAGGGTACACCGGCAGAGGCGAATAATCTTCGCAGGTATACCGATGGGATTATCGAAGGCAGCTCTTTAATTGACAAAAAGGTGGTAAGTGTCGATTTGCTTCTCATGGGTTTTCTCCAGAATCTGCCGTAGTATATAAACGTGATCCGTCGTGGATTTGCCTGGTCTAAAGCCTCACTGATAAGGTCCAATCAGGTTTTTCACAAATTGCTTTAGAAGTTCACAGGACACCTTATACCCAATCGGTAAGAGGCTAATTTCACGGTAGTTTTTACACTCACTACGGTCATCTTTTTTGTAGATAGGACATAGCACATGCTCTCCTGAAGCTAAATATTCTCTAAGAGGTGTTGCATGCTTAAAACAAGATCATCTCCACCCACCTTAGACAACTCAGCTGGAAGACCATCAGTCCCAGCGGCCTTGTTGTTCTTTAGGCAGGATATGACAGTTGTTATCTTAGCTTGGATCGAAGGGGTTCACTCGATGTTGTCGTCCCGGATTGGTACACAATTTTCAGCAGCCGAGATTTTAGACATCATTTTAGGCTGCAAAACTGATATTTCCATACACTCAGTACGCTCTCGGTGTCAGTAACGAGCTGACCTTCCTTGTCTTTACAGGAGGGAAGACCTTTTCCATGTACCCTACCATTTATCTTCTGGTAGAATTACACACATTATTCCGCTCCTTCAGCTCTTGTTGTTTCGCTGAAGAGTCGAGTCTTCTTAAATAATATTAATCGATATATAAGTGGGCGGAACCAGATGGGTGTTGGAGGTACCATATGGAGAGTGGCTAGACTTCTAGATTTTTTCTCCAAATTCTATTCTGCTTTAGCATTACTAAATACAGCATTTGGGCAGGGTCGAGTTGGGTGTATAAATAATATTAATTGATAAATAAAGTGGGCGGTACCAGATAGATGTGTATTGGAGGTACCAGATGGGGCGTGGCTAGACTTCTTTTTTTTCCTCCAAAATTTTATTTTGCTATAGCTTTACTAAATACAGAATTTGGACACGGCCACGTTGGGTTTTTTGATATTACATCTCGATTTCGAAAGTGGGCTAAATAGTACATTTGTATGGGAGGTACCAGAAGGGGCGTGGCTAGACTTCAAATTTGTTCTCAAAAATTGTATCCTCATTTAGTTTTACAAAATACAGAATTTGGGCACGATCGCGTTGGGTATATTGATATTTTTACTCGATTTTGTAAGTGGGCAGAATGGTACATTTGTATGGGACGTACGCGAAGGGGCGTAGCAATGTAGCCCATGTTCAATACAGTAAGAAGTTTTGGCGAAATATTGCAAAGTTTCAAAACATTTGGTTTCGTTTTTCGAAAGTTATCGTGTGTACCAATCGGACAGACAGACGGACATGGCTCAAACGACTTAAAAAGTCATGAAACGAATTTGGTTTAAAGAAACTTAGGGCCTAAAGTGACTACTTCTATGTGTAACACTTTTGGATCATATCAAATGATATGAGGCATAAAGTGAGAGTGCCCTGACCTCAGAATATGAAACCACCATATGTGCCACCAGCTCACACATCATCTTGTCGTAAGATAACATGGAGGGTACGATCATCGAGTGTTCTGTATTGAACAACAACCATGTTCAGGGGAGTCTGGACCGGACTGTGCCTCAAAAACTGATATACGGCGGACCATACCTTGACCATCCAAGATGCCACTGACTCCTCGTCAATCTGTATGTAACCGGGCAGAACAAATCAGGGCAACCTAATAAGTAGGGTCAAAATCTGTATGGAGAAGGTGTTGACAGCTGCGATGCCGTTCTGCTCTCTCAAAGGTAGGAAAACCTTATTGAAAACCTCAAGAAACACGTTATGAAGTATCAGAAGAATCATCCTGACGCCCGGTTTCTTAGCCATCAGATTATCTCGTGGCTATAAAGCCTTGTTAAACCGAACATCAACACCGCGGTGATGGGACAGATGTGAATGTTATGTTCACGGTTCCTTAATCATCGTCTGGGGCAAAGACTGCTGCGGTTATCGATGTGAGGAACATGTCACTAATGCTGGTGTATACAGCGAGAACCAGTAGCTAAGCCTTTCTTTCAGGCTACATAACTCACGTACTATTTTTCAGTCCGAGAAACTGACCATTACGAAAGCCGCGTAGGGTATTATGGGATGTGGAATCAATACTAGCAGGCGGATAACCCTCAATTCCACATGGTGTTATTCAATGTTAGTGAGGAACTGTAAGGAGAAGTTGGATGACCTAAAACATTTGGATGTCAGACTCTGTTGGTTACTGGGACATTGGCACGTGTCGACGATGTCATTTGGCCGCCAATATCATGTGATTTGAAACCGTTGGACTACTTTTTATTATTATTAGCCTTTAAAACAACTTGACACATATATATATTTATATCTTAGTGCCTAAGTCAGAGGCCGAAATGATCAAAGATTTCCATTCGCTTCGATCTTGTGCGCACCGTCTCCAGTCAGTCCTACCAAGCAGCGTCAGTGATTCCTCCACCTGGTCCTTCCAACGTAGTCGCGGTCTCCCTCTTTTGCGCCGTCCTTCGAGGTCTTGATAGAATACCTTTCGCGCTGGAGTTTCCTCATCCATTCTCACGACATGGCCTAGCCAGCGTAATCGTTGCACTTTGATCCGCTTGACGACATCAATGTCGTGGTATAACTCGTACAGCTCATGGTTCATCCGAATCCTAAACTCGCCGTTTACGCAAATGGGTCCATATATTTTGCGGAGTATTTTTCTCTCAAACACCGCCAGATGAGCTGCATCTGCCTGTGTAAGCACCCAAGATTCGGAGGCGTACAACAGGACCGGTAAAATTAGTACCTGGTACAGCTGGACTTTGGTAGTTCGAGATAGGGTGTTGTTTATAAAGTGCTCGCGTAGTCCAAAGAAACACCTGTTGGCAAGCACTATTCTCCGTTTTATTTCGAGGCTGACACTGTTGTTCTTGTTCATGGCGGATCCAAGGTAGATAAATTCATCCACTACCTCAAAGTAATAGTTTTCAACGTTCACGCTGCGTCCCCAACGGGTGGACACTTTGTTCGATGATACCATTAACTTCGTCTTGTCCTCATTCACTGCCAAACCCATTTTTGCTGACTCCCTTTCAACTGATGTGAAAACAGCTGTTACCTCTCGCATCGTTCGACCGATAATGTCGATATCATCGGCATATGCGAGCAGCATGTGGCTCTTATTAAATATGGTGCCAGACATGTTAACCGCTGCTTTCCTTAACACCTTCTCCATCACTATGTTGAACAGCATACATGACAAACCGTCACCCTGTCTAAGACCTCTCGTCGTATCGAATGGTGCAGATAGATCCTTGCCAATCCGAACAGAGGATTTGGTATTCGTAAGGGTACACCGGCAGAGACGAATTATCTTCGCAGGAATACCGAACTCAGACATGGCTTCGTATAGTCGATGCCTGATGGGACTATCGAAGGCAGCTTTGTAATCGACAAAGAGGTGGTAAGTGTCGATTTGCTTCTCATGGGTTTTCTCAAGAATCTGCCGTAGTGTAAATATCTGATCCGTCGTGGATTTGCCTGGTCTAAAGCCGCACTGATAAGGTCCAATCAGGTTTTCCACAATTGGCTTTAGACGTTCACACAGTATGCTAGACAGGACCTTATACGCAATGGGTAAGAGGCTAATTCCACGATAGTTTTTACACTCACTACGGTCACCTTTTTTGTAGATTGGACATAGCACACTGAGATTCCAATCCTCTGGCATGCTCTCCTGAAGCCAAATGTTCTCTATGAGCTGTTGCATGCTTAAAACAAGCTCATCTCCACCCGCCTTAAACAACTCAGCTGGAAGACCATCAGCCCCAGCGGCCTTGTTGTTCTTTAGGCGGGATATGGCAGTTGTTATCTCAGCTTGGCTCGGAGGTGGACACTCGATGTAATCATCTAGGATTGGTGCACAGTCTTCATCAGCCGAGTTTTCACACATCAATAGGCTGCAGAAGTGATCTTTATATATTCTCAGTACGCTCTCGGAGTCAGTAACGAGATGACCATCCTTGTCTTTACAGGAGGGAAGACCTGTTCCATGTACCTTTCCTTTTATCTTCTGATAGAATTTTCGGGCTTCACCTCTGTTCCTGTAATCTTCATTACACACATTATTCCGCTCCTTAAGCTCTCGTTTTTTTCGCCTGAAGAGTCGAGTCGCCTCCCGCCTCTTCTCCCTATACTTTTCATGAACAGCTCGCGTTGCCATTGGCTGCAGTTTGGCCCTGTAAGCAGCATCTTGTTCCCGGGTGGCATCGCGGCATTGGTCATCGTACCAGGCATTATCGTTAAAGGGCTTCACATACCCTAGTACGGACCGCGCAGTCCTTTCCATCGAGTGGGCAATATGTTGCCATTGCGCGCTAGTATTTTCGGGAGTTGGAGCATCAAGAAGTAGTTGAGTGAGTTGGTCAGAATAGGCGTTGGCTATCTCCGCGGTCTGCAGTTTAGCGATGTCCAGCTTTCTCTGTGCCTGGTTACGCAGGGTTTTCGCTCTGCTTAGCCTAGTACGCACCTTCACTGCAGTGAGGTGGTGATCCGAGTTGATGTTCGCACCTCTGATCACTCGTACGTCTAAGACACTTGACGCGTGCCTTCCATCGATTACCACGTGATCAATTTGGTTTCTCGTTACTTGATCGGGAGATATCCACGTTGCTTTGTGAATGTTTTTGTGGTCAAATCGTGTGCTGCTAATTACCATGTTCCTTGCTGCAGAGAAATCAATCAGTCTGATTCCGTTTGGCGATGTGTCAGTATGCAGACTAAATTTTCCGACTGTTGGGCTAAAGACATTCTCCCGGCCTATTTTGGCATTAAAATCTCCCAGCACGATTTTAACATCATGGCCCGGGCTACGGTCATATGTTTCTTCAAGTTGGGCGTAGAATTCGTCTTTGACCTCGTCACTTTTCTCCTCCGTCGGAGCATGAGCACATATCAGCGTGATGTAGAAAAATTTTGCCTTTAGTCTTATGGTGGCGATTCGTTCACTGACAGGAGTAAACCTAGAGACCAGGTGTCGTAGTCTCTTGCCGACCACAAATCCACAACCAAATTCATGCTTTTCCGCGTGGCAGCTGTAGTACACGTCACACATCCTCATCCGCGAGCATCCATATCCAGTCCACCGTATTTCCTGTATAGCAGTAATGTCAGCCTTATACTCTTCGAGGACATCCGCCAGTTGAATAGAGGCACCTGGTCGGTAAAGAGTTCTAACATTCCAAGTGCATATTCTCAAATCATGGTCCTTAAAACGTTTGCGGTGGTCGTCAACATTTTGGGGGTTTCTTTTTCTCTTATTTCTCATTTTATTCACTGCCATTATACTGGTGGCGGGTGGCAAGCCCAGCCCACCAGGTTCTGCATTTTATTCCTACTGCCAGGAAACATTTCAGCCGCTCATTCTGAGGCAGACGCTGACCAGGAAGCCGCCCAATATGGAACAGACGCTATGGATTTTCGCAATTTAGTTTTCGGAAGATGTGGGTTGCTAACCCTCGTCTCCTAGATTGGTAATACGGCTGCTATCTGCACGTCCAATCCCACGATGCAACCATGCTTCAGCGGTTCAAGCCTACTTTCCTGAGACGTCTCTTTGACCATTCAGGATACATGGTTGTAATGCCTTCTAACTTTAGCTAACTTCTAAGCGGTTGCTTTGAAGTCATTGCCCAGGGAATACTTGGTCTAAGACCGGAAGTAGTTAGCTGCTTGGACAGTGCCACAAAGGAATCGATTCTGGTCACTCCCAAGTGAGTAACAATCAGTAACTTTCCACCTCTGAGCAAAGCCCCATTCCCCATGTTGGACTACTTTATCCGGGGTTATTTGAAGGAAAAGGTGTACCTCGATGAGCCAGCAACAGTTCAAGAGCTAAAGGATGAGATAATTCGCCTTAGCTTCCACGAAAATTTGGACAATCGGGTGGAGGTGTGCCGCCGTGGCTGCGGCAGCCATTTGGCCGATATTTTGATATATACACAATTGAACCGTACCAAAATTATGATAATAAAAAGCAATGACAATAATTTCCTAAACAATTTGTTTTTATTCAAAATCATCATCGGCCCTTAATATTTAAGCACCCTCTATGGTGAAAAGAATTCTATTACGGTCCGAAAAGGAATATACATTATGTACCCTTCTATCCTTGATATGGCCACATTCGTCAGAGTAACATAATATCTAATAACGTTTCGTACACCCTATTCCGAAATGTGGGGGAGCTTCCCCTGTTACATATTTTAAGGTTGGTTAGTAATAAATACTCTAGTGATCTCTTACCTCTATTGCGTCGCATCATATCACCAGATATGCTCCCTTATATATGGCGTGGTCCACCGACTGCCGCAGGGTTTCAGAGGCCGGAAACTCCTGTCCATATGGCCGGCCCCAAACCAAAACACAAGGTTGCGAAAATGGCATCAACGAAGATCACGCATCAACAGAATCCACACAATCTCTTGTCTACGCATTGCACAGAAATGTTTCTAGCACAAGTACCAACTCAGTATTCCTCCCGTTTTTGTATTTAAGCCTGGCTGATCACGTTTTGACTTAGTGGTTGACAATATATTCAGTCGACGAAGATTGACACGATTCCGGCACATGTGCTGCCTACGAAAATGTTCCCTCCATATATGCAGCACACTCTGTGTGTAGGTGACCCAGTTCAACCCAGTTCAACAAATATATATAAAATTTTTCTTTCATTGCCGGCCCCCTTGATGTCGTCAGCAACTTCACAGTATGTGGTCGAGTCAATCGGCATGTCTAGTAAAAGCTTCTCAAACAGTGACGTTCGCATTCGTCGATAAAAAAGTAGGTGCTGTTAGTTGCGAATCTAAACATAGAAAGCGTGTTAATTCACAACAACGCGAGTAGCTATCGCATACCTCATTCATGAGTAAGTGGTACCTTTCACGTGGTTATCCATGGTGACATGTAAAAATCTTTGTGTGTAAATCGGGTTCGACTCACCCCCAATCTGACTGATAAACCAAGACTCTAATGCATATAGTGGCCATTCCAACACATACAGGGTTAAACAACAAAACAAGAACTTTAAGTCTCTTGCCGACCCAATCCAAATTTGTGTTTTTCTACATGCCAACTGCAAAATATGTTTGTCAAGAACTCTCACCAGTTGGATAGAGGCACCATCTCTGTAGAGAGTTCGGAAATTCCAGGACTTTATCCTTAAATGAAGATCCTTATAAAGTTTACGTTACTCCATAATATGCATTGGTGATACCATGCCAGTTAGGTTAGTGTGGTTTTATGGTTTTTAGTATACATAGTTGCCAAAATAGCATTTAACGACGATGTGTTTATATCACTTCGCTACCATTCTTTATAAAATTTTTAACCTAATTAATAATTCAAAGATTCAACACAATTTTTTTATTTTTTGGATGCAAACTTGAGCTGACTTTTGCCATCACAATCTTTAACTCATTGTGCAAATAACCCAACAAAACTGCTGAAACTACTCCACATTAAATCCCTCTATTCTCTCTTACCTTTTCAGTCCCCCTACTGATTACCTAAGATTGTCATAAATTATAAAGCTATCATATCGATCCGTTTTCTAAATATAATAACAAAAGGATTCCACAAATTGTTATCAAATTATTAAATTCATTTAATTAATTATATCAATCAAGGCCAAAATCGTAAGAAAAGATAACACACACAATACATTTAATTAAAGTTGTAGCTTACAACAACAAACAGGGGAAAACGAAAACCTCAAATGAAAATTTAAATATTTTAAATACACTCTCTCACATACACAAACACACGAACACTTATCCTTCAAAGTCCTGGTCATGTAAATAAGCAAAGTTTACTTAACAACTGTGTAACTAATTGGGCAGCAACAAAATCCAAAGTGAGAGTCAATGAAATTAACAATATTTATAACTAAATTATAAAATATTTTTCAGCACCAACTTACACGATATACATATAAACTATCTATATATGTAGTATATGCGTATGTGATTTTCACACAAGCCACAGTTTGCTCTTTCCCCCAAGAGAGATTGCAAGGATTTGTGAGAAATTCTTAAAATATAGACAGGATATGTTGTTAACATTTAATAGCCTTAGAGGGGATATTTTAGATACACACACACGCACACAAACGTACACATGTGATGGTGTGCAAATGTCTATAAGCATTTTAATATATTTAACTTAAATAATTCACTAGGCAAATTTACATTTACTTGCCACATTCACTTTTATAGCCCACCATCTTGCAACCACTAGCTATTTACATGTCTATCACGATAGAGTTACACATAATATGTTGCCAGCAATGGGTTTCAGCTTAAATAACCAATGAACAACAAAGAAATTACTTTGGCCTATAAAACAATATAGTGTGCTTCAATTTTAAATCTTTAAAATTCCAACAAGGACCACAAAGGATGAAAACAATATAAATTTGTTTGCTTGCCATTAACACTGACCGACAAAATATAATGACTATTTAAGGCACTGTATGGGCCGATGTTGAATGAGAACCACACCTAACTCACTTACTTACTTAGCTGGTACTTCTTTGCAATCCCAGTGGATTATATACCGCACGTAGAAAAATATTATAAGCGCCTCCATCTTCTTCTTCAATTAGTCACACCGAGTCCTGTAAGATTCACAGTAACCTAGCCTTTCCAACGGAGTTTTGGTCGCCCTCTTCTGCGCCGTCCATTGAGTTCATTATCGAAGCCTTTTCGAGCTGGAGCATTTTAGTCCATACGAACAACATGAACTAGCCAACGCAACCGTTGCACCTTAATGCGTCTGACCACGTGAATGTCAGTGTACAGCTCATGATTTATACGACGCCTAAACTCTCCGTTAACGATGATGGGCCCATATATTTTACGGAGTATTTTTCTCTCGAATACCGCCAGAACCGATTCATCCGCTTGTGTCGTAACCCAGGATTCTGAACCTTACATTAAGACAGGTAGAACCAGTATCTGGTATAGCTGGAGTTTTGTTCGTCGAGTGAGTGCTCTGTCATTGAATCGCTTGCTTAGTCCGTAGTAGCATTTATTTGCAAGCAGAATTCTTCTCCGGATTTCTAGGCTGACATTATTTGCTTTGTTGATGGCGGAGCCTTGGTAGACAAAATTATCTACCACCTCGAAATGATAGTTGTCAACGTTCACGCAGTATCCCAAACGAGTAGATTCTTTGTTCGTTGAATCTAATAACTTCGTTTTGTCCTCGTTCACCGTTAGGCCCATTTTCACTGATTCCTTCTGTATACCTGAGAAGGCTGCAGTCACATCCCGCAGTTTTCGACCGATGATGTCTACGTCATCAGCGTACGCGAGTAGCATGTGGCTTTTGTTAAATATAGTGTCACTCGCGCTTACTGCAGCTTTTCTCATTATCATCTCCATCACAATGTTGAAGAAATCGCACGATAGGCCGTCGCCTTGTTTAAGGCCTCGTCTGGTATAGAATGGCTCCGTAAGGTCCTTGCCAATCTTCACTGAAGACTTCGTGTCAGTCAGCGTCATTCCACAAAGACGTATCAGCTTCGCTGGAATACCAAATTCAGCCACGGCTTCGTTTGATTTCTGCCGTATCGGGCTGTCGAAGGCAGCTTTATAGTCGACGAAAAGATGGTACGTATCGATCTGTTTCTCTTGGGTCTTTTACAGTTTTTGCCAAAGTGTGAATATCTGAGCAGTTGTTGTTTAATATTTTACATAGCACACTCGACAGGACCTTATATGCGACGGGTAAAAGGCTGATCCCGCGGTAGTTGGATCACACACTTGGATCACTTTCAGCACAGGACATAAAACGCTGAAATTCCAATCGTAGGGCATGCACTCTTTATACCAAACCGTGCGCAGGAGCTGGTGCATGCTCGTTATCAGCTCCTCGCCACTGGACTTGAAGAGCTCTGCCGGCAGACCGTCGGCACCGGCGGCTTTGTCGTTTTTCAGCAGCGATATCGCTCTTCTTACCTCGGCTTGGCATGGTGGTGGGCAATCTTAGCCGTCGTCGACACTTGGCGTGATATCTTCACTTGCGCTCCCTTCTGGAACCAGCAGTTGCTGGAAGTGTTCTCTCCATATGTGCAGCACACTTTGCGTATCCGTGACCAGATTTCCATCTTTGTCCTTACAGGTGGGGAGGCCATTACCGTATCCATTTGCTCTAACTTTCTGGTAAAATTTTCGGGCCTCACCTCTATCCCTGTATCGCTCTATATCATCGTTCTCCCGTTCCTTCATCTGACTTTTTTTTTCGCATAAATAGCTGTCTCGCCTGTTTTACTTTTTCCTTGTGCCGTTCCCTAATAGCACAGGTTACAATTGGTTGTAGCGTTGCCCTATAAGCAGCATCCTCTTCCTCAGACGCTTTTCATATCCTAGTAGGTTAATGCGGCGGTTGCCATGTAATGCCACTGTGAATCAGGAAAGTCAGAAGTAGAGGCGTTGTGTCGTAGAAGATGCGAGAGCTGGTTGGAGTAGGCAGTAGCTATCTCTGGGGTTTGCATCTTCGCGTTGTCCAGCTTTCTTTGTGTTTGGTTACGTGCGTTTTTCGCTCGGCTCAATCTTGTGCGCACCTTGGCAGCAACCAGGAAATGCTCCGAGTCAATATTACCACCACGGATCACACGCACGTCCATGACACTAGATGCATGCCTGCCATCAATTACCACATGATCAATTAGATTTTTGGTGTTTTGATCGGGGGATAGCCAAGTT
Source organism: Muscina levida (assembly GCA_964034835.1). Taxonomy (NCBI): domain Eukaryota; kingdom Metazoa; phylum Arthropoda; class Insecta; order Diptera; family Muscidae; genus Muscina; species Muscina levida. The sequence continues at coordinate 122,501,571 of OZ035883.1, read as the reverse complement.
GCCTTGTAGGTATCTTTGGGCTGGAATCTGGTTCCACTCACTACCATGTTCCTTCCCGCTGCGAAGCTAACCAGCCTAAACCCGTTGTCTGACGTGTCGGTATGCAGGCTGAATTTACCGATCGATGGACCAAGAACATCTTCCCTTCCTATTTTTGCATTCTCCCAGAACAATTTTAATGTCGTGGCCAGGGCAGCGGTCGTATGTTTTCTCTGGGCGCTCGTAAAATGCATCTTTAATCTCATCGTCTTTATCTTCCGTCGGGGCGTGTACACAAATCAGTGTGATGTAAAAATATTTCGCACGGATGCGAATGTTTGCTATTCGGTCACTTTCCTATATAATTTGTGTTTTATTCAAAATCAACTGCTTACAATCGGAGGAGATGTTATTGTTTAGTATGAAATTGGCTCTCTCGTATCCTGACTTCTAATCCTAGGATTTCACCATGAGATCAGTCAGATTTCTTGCATTTAGGTCGGGAGATAATCAATTTGCCTCGTGCACATCTTACTGATAATAAACCCCTCCATTACTTTACTTACTTAAGTGGCCCACTACAACTTACGAACATGGTTGATAAATTTGAGGCCTGAAGTATTAAAGAATTCGCTCTTCTGCGTGTGTTCTCCTGTTAGTCCTACCAAATGGTGGCACGTCGCCTACCACTTGGTCATTCCATCGGAGTTTGGGTCCCAATAAATAAACTAAACTAAACTTTCTCGTTGGACCTTTTACATCCATCCTGGCAACATGTCCCAGCCGACGTAGTCGTTGCATTTTGACTCTTTTAGCTACGTCGATACCGTGGTAAAACCTTGGTAAGCTATAATTGTTTGTATGTATTGTTTTCTTTCTGCTTGTGGGGCAAAACCGTAAAAAAATTAAATTATTTTAGTAGGAGTTGGAAATAGGGACAGCAGGTGTCGGTTTTTGAAGTTATGGGAGAAATATTAATTTTCCACAAATAGGTAATTTTCTATGGGAGGTACCAGAAGCCGTGGACCGATATATTCCATCTTCATTCCTGAGCTCAATTTTCATAAAGGAACATCATACGCAAAATTTGAGTGAATTCAGTTTACTTACAAAAAAGGTATGTATGTAAAACTATGGGGGTGAGTTCGGTCATTTGTATGGGAGGTACCAACAGGGGAGTGTCAAATAGTTATGCTCTCTGAGGTTTCGCCTCCTATCACAACATACATTTATCGACCAATTTTCATTACCGCACAAGTGTCCGTTGGGAAGTTATGGATGAAATATTAATTATTCAAAAATAGGTAATTTTATATGGGAGGTACTAGAAGTCGTGAACCGATATAGTCCATGTTCATTCCTGAGTCCAATTTTCATAAACGAACATCATACGCTAAAATTTGAGTGATCTCAGTTTACTTACAAAAATTATATATGTATGTAAAACTATAAGGGTTAATTCGGTCATTTGTATGGGAGGTACCAGAAGGGGTGTTGCAAAGGTTTCGGCTTTCATAGGGTTTGTCTACTATTACAAGATAAATAATCTTACCAAAGTTAGATATCCTCCGATGGTCTGTTTGGCAACTATGGAAGAAATATTAATTATCCAAAAATAGGCAATTTTGTATGGGAGGTACCAGAAGGGGTGGGTCTATTCTGCCCATTTATAATCCCATAAAGATCGTTTCGAAAAATATTGATACTGGTAAATTTTCATACCGATCTGTTAAGGTTTACTCGAGTTATCCTGCTGACCAGCCATCCAGCCAGCCAGACAGACGGACGTGGCTCATTCGTCTTAAAAAATTCTGAAACGAATTTCGTCTTAAGATACTTGGGGTCTACCTCGTCTCCTTTAATGCGTTACACTTTTTTTTCGTATCAAAAGATATGTACCCTCATATGGTATAATTAAAAATTTTACAGGCGGGATAAAAAACTTTACTTTTTCCTTACTTTTAATTACTTTTTCAAAACTTTTAATACAATTATATGTATGAAAGATGACAACGCATATATTTTTGGTGTTATTTTTATTTCAAGCTCTATGTGTTTTCAATTTATCTTGCGTTCTACATCAAAAAATACATTAAGTCAAAAAGTGGACTTACAACCTTTACGACTTTAGGTCGCGATATAATAAACGGTTGTTATTTCAAAGAATTGTGTAACGAGGTCATAACACGTGGTTGTAAGATGACTAATTCTTGTATATTCCCAATATCCGTCGCTTTGTGTAACATTTTGCTCACACCAACATTTCGCTGAGTGTAGGACAATAAACTTATACTCTGAGTATACAAAGCAAAGCAAAGATCAACAAAAGGATGTTGTTGTTTGCAAGGACCAACACAAAGTTCTACGTTACCGTATTAGTGTTAGTATACATATACGTGTGTTTTCCTCTATACACACACACACACACACACATGCAACATTTGTTGCATATCCCTTTGGGGGCCGTATGTTTGGTTGTGGTCTTAGTTAAAGATTTATATGACAACTGTCAGTAAAATGCATAATTTATAATTTGCCAAAAGGATTCAAAAGTTTGTAATTACGTAGCAAACACACAAGTCACGTTAAATTTACAATGAGAATTTACAATTTTAAATTAACAAGAGCTAGAGATGCAATTAAAAAGGAAAATTTTTGGAAGATAAATTAATTATGAAAATTTATAGTGGCAAAGCTTTGACTGCGAGTGATTGTGAACATTGTGAAAAATTGTCATTCCTTTGGGTTAGTTGATTTATTTTTATATGTTATGAAGGTATTGAACTAATGGTCAGTGAGGCAGAATTTGATCGTCGAGGAACTTGAGTAAATGACGGCACAAAAAATTATATTTTAGGATAAATTTAGAAAATAACAGATAACACGTTAAGAGTTTGAACTATATACATTGTTCATCTCCAGAGTTATTGAAATTAATCGATTTTAAACGAAAATAACTTATGTAATATTATTTCCTGCTTGTTAAGCTACAACAGTTACGACTAGGTTTTCTGTCAACAAATATAAACGGTTCAATCATTCCCTGGGCAGATTGCAATTTTGTTTTGGGGTAACGAAAGAGTCTCTTATGGTAACCACTGAGAAAATTTAAGGAAAATTTTTCAAATTCAATCGCACAAAAATCGCAAAACAGATCATAATTTATTATGGGTGAGGTACAACTAACAGTTGTACCTATCACTACAAAACATTCACAAAACAAGGGGTGAAGAAAATATTTCGGTTTTCTGAGATTTTTTCCATTATAACAAAATAAATACACTCAAAAATTGGAACAACATTCTGTTGTCCCTATAAAAGTTATGGACAAAATATTAATTTCATAAAAATAGGTAATTTTGTATGGGAGGTACCAGAAGGAGTCATCTAATATAGTCCATATTCATTTCAGAGTGATGTATAATCCAGTGTACATGCAATAAAGATATGTATGTTAAATTATGAGGTTGCATTCGGTCATTTGTATGGGAACTACCAGAAGAAGTGCGGGAAAAGTTTCAGTATTTTGATGATTTAACTACTACCATAAGATAATTTAACTGACCAAATTTAAGCATCGTCCAGTTGTCCGTATGGAAGTTATGGGGGAAAGTTAAATATAACCTGAAAGAAAGTTTTAGTCGTACAACCCGACTTACATTTACCCTCCCCCTAAGTAAAACACAAAATTTTCTATTACATTGATATTTTTACTCGATTTCTTAAGTGGGCGGAATTGTACATTTGTATGGGAGGTACTAGAAGCGGTGCGGCTAGACTCTCCAAAACGTTGTCCTATTATAGTTTTACTTAATACTGAATTTGGGCACGATCGTGTCGAGTGTATTGTTAGTATTACTCCATCTCTATAGTGGGCGGAATGGTACATTTTTATGGGAGGTACTAGAAGGGGAGTGTTTAGACTTCCAGATTTTTTTCTCCAAAACTTTATCCTGTTACTGCTGTATTATTTGGGTACGATCGAGTTGGATTTATTGATATTATTACTCCATCTCTAAAGTGGACGGAAAGGTAAATTTGTATGGGAGGTACCAGAAGGGGCTCGGCTAAACTTCGAATTGTTGTTCCTAAACTTTATCCTGTTATAGCTTTACTACATACAGGCTTTGGGCACTATCGCGTTGGGTGTAATGTTATTATTACTCGATTTCTAAAGTAGGCGGCATGATGTATTTTTATGAGAGGTACCAGAAGGGGCGGGACCATTTAGCCCACTTCCAATACCGTAAGTAGTTTTGGGGAAATATTAAAAAAAAACTTAATTTCCCTTTACACCCCATGAGTGAGGCATGGGATAGCTTTTCACGTTGTTGTGAATTTACACGCTTTCTATTCTATTCTATTCTATTCTATTCTATTCTATTCTATTCTATTCTATTCTATTCTATTCTATTCTATTCTATTCTATTCTATTCTATTCTATTCTATTCTATTCTATTCTATTCTATTCTATTCTATTCTATTCTATTCTATTCTATTCTATTCTATTCTATTCTATTCTATTCTATTCTATTCTATTCTATTCTATTCTATTCTATTCTATTCTATTCTATTCTATTCTATTCTATTCTATTCTATTCTATTCTATTCTATTCTATTCTATTCTATTCTATTCTATTCTATTCTATTCTATTCTATTCTATTCTATTCTATTCTATTCTATTGGTATATGCTTCTTCATCTTATTGAAATTTATTGTGTTACTAAAGTCAGAGCGACCACGAGTGCCCGCCACTAAAATAAAAAAAAGTTAAATTGAAATTTAAAGAGTTTTGTTTCGGGCCACGAAAGGTTTTGTTGTGTTGGGCCACATAAAGAAGTTTGCACTCCTCTTTAAAGTGCGTCTTGTGTAAGCAGCACAAGAATCTCCAGCACAAGCGCCGGCAGCTTAATCGGCACAAGTACTAGCAGCGGCCATTTCAGCCAACAAGGCACCTCCGGCACAAGCGCCAGCACCTGCACACCCTCCACCAGCTCTGGCACAAGCGACGGCACCTGAAGGTGCAGAACCGACATCAGCACTTGTTAGTGTAGCTGCAGTTTCCGCACCGGCACAAGCTCCGGCATCTGCGAAGACCACAAGGGTTCCTGCTGCCGTTACGCATCCCTCAAAACCAGCGTCTTTGAAGCCACCACCACCGGTAAGTCAGATAATGACATTTGTGTTGTATCCCGGTTGGTGGCCCAAACAGACATCAATGGCCGAAATCTGTAAGACGTTACTGCAGTTTTTCATTGTTGGCAAAGGATTGAGTAAAACCAGTACAGAAATTTCAGTCAGGTAAACTGACTGATAAATACCATCACCCAATATAAGATATTGTTGAAGTCTTGAGTCATTGAAATTAACAGATTTTTAATCGTCCAAAACTTTACTCATTTGTGTAGGGGGTATAGGTGCCGGTTTGGAATTTATGTGAGAAATATTAGTTTTTCAAAAAAATTTAATTTTCATAGGGGGTACCAAAAGTGGTGAACCGATACAGTCCTTATTAATTCCTGACTCAAATTTTCATACGTACAACTTACGAATAATTTGACTGAATTCAATGTACTTACAAAAAAAGATATGTATGTAAGACTATGGGAGTGAGTTCGGTCCTTTGTATGGGAGGTACCAATAGGGGTGTGTCAAATACTGAGGTTTCGCCTCCTATCACAATATAAATTAACCGACTAATTTTCATTACCCCTCAAATGTCCGTTTGGAAGTTATGGAAGAATTATGATTTTCCAAAAAATAGGTCATTTTGTATGGGAGGTACCAGAAGGGGTGACCCGATATACTCCATATTCACTCCTGATTCATATTTTCATAAGCGGACAAATTACGTATATTTTGTATGGGAGGTACCAGAAGGCGTAAACCGATATAGTCCATATTCATTAGGGGTATAACCAGGTATAACCAAATTTTGGCCCTAGCACCACGCGATGGCGAAGGTTGTGTTATTTACGAAAAAATAATTTTGGGGCCATTTCGGATAAAAAACCTCACCCACGAAAACGATTTTCTAAAATCTCCCAAAAAAAAAACATTAATTTTAAATAAAAAATTTTAAATACTTTATTAATAACGTAAAATAGTAAACTGAAAAATTTTGTTAAATTATTAAAAGACATAAACTTGTTTCTCCACATTATTGTGCTATCTCCAATTTTTGCATTTTTTACAATGCTTAAAGGGCTTCTTTTAAAATCCATTGTTTTTAAGTATTAAACACAAACTCGGAATATAATTTTCTTTGAATAATAAAAACAATTAAAGTACATGATGATGCCATACATTCAGCTTCCTAAATATTTACACAAATGTTAAATGCAGCTTGATATATTGATAAAAATAAAAGTTCTTGCGCTTTTTAGCTAAATAAATAAAAAAAAATCATTTAAAAACTTTACAGCGTTTGGTGGGTGAACTTTTTTGACAACTGCGAAAAAGTAATACCATTTTTTTATATAATTTTCAATGGCCTATTCGACTATGCTAGGGCCATTTGGATATTTACAAAAAATTGCAAAAAGTTATATCCCTAATATTCATTCCTTAGTCCTAATTTTATAAGCCAACATCATACTCAAAATTTGAGTTAATTAAGTTTACTTACAAACTAAAACTATAATGGTCAATTAGGTCACTTGTATGGGTTTCGATTTTTTTTGTAAGGTTTCGATTTTACGTACGTTTGGAAGTTATGAAAGAAATATAAATTATCTAAAAATAGGTAATTTTGTATGGGAGGTACCAGAAGGGGTGGGGCTATTTTGCCCATTTACAATACCATAAGTTCGTTTTGAAAAATATTAATACTGGTAAATTTTCATACCGATCCGTTAAGGTTTACTCGAGTTATCCTGCTGACCAGCCAGCCATCAAGCCAGCCAGCCAGACAGACGGACATAGCTCAATCGTCTTAAAAAGTCCTGAAACTAATTTGGTCTTAAGATACTTGGGGTCTAACTCGTCTCCTTCAATGCGTTACACTTTTTTTCGTATCAAATGATATATACCCTCATCCTTAAGGTTGATGGTATAAAAATGAGGACAAGGCAAGAATAATGATGGCGACAAACAACGAGTCCTCCCAATGGGGACGTACTGTGAACGTTGAGGTAGTAGATGAATTTACCTACCTCGGATTTCCGTCGATAGTGTCAGCCAAGAATTCAATCGAAGAAAGGTGCTCACCTATAGATGTTTTTATGGACTGCGGCAGCAATTGAGTAAGACCACCTTATCTCGGCATACTAAGAAACAGTTATACCAGGTGTTCTATTGTTAACTGTCAGATCGTCGGTGCTTACGACAGAGGATATAACTAGGGTGAATTCGAGAGAAAGGTACTCCGAAAAATATATGAATCGATCTGTATTAACGACGAGTTTCGCCATAGGATGAACCATGAGCTGTATGGACTTTACCATGACATCGACGCAGCTAAAAGAGTCTGAAATTAAAGATCCCGAGATCTGGGACATGCTGCTAAGATGGATGTAAATGCTCCAGCAAGAATGGTGTTTGAAGGCGAACCTGATTGACGGCGTAAAGCAGGGAGACCCCGATTTCGTTAAAAGGACCAAATGTTTAGCGACGTGCCACGATCTGGCAGGACTAACTGGAGAACCCACGCAGAAGACCGAATTGTGTGGAAGTCTAATATTTTAGGCCTTTAATTTATGAACAATTTGTATCGTCTAACATATGCAAAATCCACTAGCGCTGATAACATTCTTCATGGGATTGCGAACATATTGTTTTGGCAAAATTTTAAAGAAATTCCGTGCCTTAAGTATATAACCAACTATGATAGTCAAAAATTAATGTGTAGTCAAAGGGCCAAAAACTACAGATGTCTTTCGATATTCATTCTATCATCTATCAGTTTCTGTGGACCTTGATATAAGGTACCTTTGCTTATTTTTATGTTAGGAAAATAATAAAAGTTCATACCAAAGACGAAAGGCCCAACTAGTATACAGAAACATAAGAATTGATAATCGCACATATGTGGGTGCATATTACCGACTCATTAGCGATAATTATGATGATTCCCAGAAAAAATACTTCGTGCAGTTTATGATCTTACTTCTTGTTGCTGGAACATCTGTAGCACTGTAAATATGATCTTAGACAGATGTGTCACCATGAGTGTTAAAGTTGTTGTAATAACGTACAGGTAGCACTTGTTAAACAGGTAGCACTTACATGAGTACCTCATTAGCATACACACACACGTAGACCCGCAGGCATAAAATTGCAACGACTTGTTGTTGTAGTTGTGTATTTTCCACACATTCTTACCTAAAAAAATAATAGCTTAATGTGCACTGAAAGGTGATCCTTTGTGTAAACAGTGCATCACGATCATTCTAGTTTGTGATTTCAAAGAGCTCGCAAGTCATCCCTCCGTTCTAGTAATATTAAAAACTAAACACACAAAACTGTTACGTATAAGGACACAACTAAAAACCAATTCTGCACAGTTAATAACAAAACATACACCAACAAATTGTTTAAGAAAAAATAGTGATTGTACAATCTCAAACCTGCAATTACCATGGCACCTGCATTTACATTCATCAATATCATTGTTTCTTGACCAATCTACGAAGAAAGAAGATGGGAAAACAACCAAAAGAAAAGGTCGAACAAAGTTCGGACACGGTTTCTGCTCAGCCATTGTTGGCCCAAAGTGGTATAGCCAAGCACATAAGGATGCAGCGTTTGGTGGGCAAGGGACGTTATGGTAACGTTTGGCTAGCCAAGTGGCGTGATGAAAAGGTAGCCGTCAAGACTTTCCTTCCCTCAGAGAAGTATTCTTGGGTCCGAGAAAGAGAAATATACGAGACGGCATTGATGAAACATAAAAACATATTGAATTTTATGGCAGCCGACATTAAGAGCAATGGCAGCTGTACGCAAATGATGATAATCACAGAGTATCATGAAAGTGGCAGCCTGCACGACTATCTGTCCACCACCATAATCAACCCGCAGAAATTGCTGTTATTGGCCTACTCCTTGGCCTCCGGATTGGCGCATTTACACGACGATATATCTGGCATACCCGGTAAACCAGAAATTGCCCATCGCGATATAAAAAGCAAAAATATTCTTGTTAACCAAAATGGCCAATGTGTTATAGCGGATTTTGGTTTGGCCGTCAAAAATATTTTGGATTTGGATGAACTCAAAATTGCTCTAAATACCCGTGTTGGAACGCGACGTTACATGTCTCCCGAGGTGCTGAATAGAAAATTGAATTCTCATCATTTTGAAGAATTTAAACGGGCCGATATGTACTCTGTGGGACTAGTCTTGTGGGAAATGGCTCGCCGCTGCCATGTCCCTGTTACGGGATTGAATGTCAACGCATGTGAAGATTATGCTTTGCCCTACCATGATGTGGTACCCTCTGACCCAACCTTTGAAGATATGCACGCTGCAGTGTGCGTGAAGGGTTTGCGGCCACCCATACCTTCACGCTGGCAAGAGGATAATGTACTGGCCACCCTGGCCAAGATCATGCAAGGATGTTGGCACAGCAAGTCCACTCTAAGGTTTACGGCGCTACGTTTGAAAAAGACCTTGGGTCGATTGAAAGCCGACTATGAAGAGCGTCCTATAGAAATTGTGTAAATAAATAAAACATATAATAAAAATATAAAAGTTATGCGAATCCATTGTATCTTATTATTTTTTTTCAATTATATTTCATGAAAACATTTATTTACGAACTCTTTAAAAACTTGTCCAAAACATTTTATATGCTAAATTAAATTGTAGGAAACATTAACAAATAGCACTAATATATAATATGACCTAGTTATTAAAAATTTATGAACAAAAATCATTATGTATATAAAATTTTTTTAAAATATTTTATTTTTTATATTTCAGATTATTTTTTCCAAATTATTACACAATTGGAAATATTTTTTAATAAAGTATATTTTACATTAAGAACGAATACCAAATATATTTTAATAAAAGTAATTTAGTAAAAAGTAAATAAACCCGCTTTTCTTCTTAGAGGGAGGGAGGCTCCCCTCGAATGTTGTTGACAGCAATTTCGAAGTATAAGTGTCGAGTCAATCGGCGTGTCTAGTAAGAGATTCTCAAACAGTGATGTTCGCATTCGTCGATAAACAAGTAGGTGCCGTTAGTTGTGAATCTAAAAATAGAAAGCGTCTTAATTCACAACAACGCGAGAAGCTATCCCATACCTCATTCATGGGGTGCAAAGTCAAATTAAGTAAGTTTACTTTTGAATAACCAGAAGCTCTCTGCGGAACTCACATTTGCTACGAGTGAATGGATGTTCAGTGTCATTGCCTGGGAAGTTGTGAGCTGCTTGGAGTTGTGAGATGATCCGACAGGTCATGTGTTTCCCAGGCAATGCCACTGAACATCCATTCACTATTAGCAAATTTGAGAAGGAAGAGTATAGAAAAACCAAAATCTCATGCCACTATCGATTCGTCTTAGGGAGATGTAACAGTAGTTACTGAAGCTCAAAATAAATAAAAACCATTATGAAAACACAAAGAAGGGCCATGATTGAGGGATATGCAATTGAATTGTCCGAATTTCTTACATAGTTGGTGCCTTTATTGAACTGTCGAATGTCCTCGACAATTACACGGCCGACAACACCGATTTACAGGAAATGCGGTGGGCGGCACAGGGATGCACACAACGAAAGTACTGTTACGTATTTTATAGCTGCCATGCAGAAAGTCTCGAAATTGGATGGAAAATTGTCGTTGGCAGGATACTTTGACATCCGGTCTCGCAGTTTAAACCTTCAAATGACCAAATAACCATTATCCGCTTCAAGGCGAAATATTTTTACATCACGACGAAAGTCATAAACGAAGACATATAAAGTAAGATATAAAGGACTAAAATAGGAAGGGAAGATGCTTTTGTTTCAGTAGTCGGAAAAGTCAGTCTACACAACAACGCATTCGATTCGGAATGATTAGCATGGCGTCGGTAAAAAAACATGGTATGAGTGGAACTACATGTCAGCATAAAGATTTCCGACTGACAACCTAAATATCTCCTGATAAAAGAAACCAGATTGATCAGGTGGTAATTGATGGAAGGGATGTCTCAAGCGTTATGGACATGCGTGTGATCGTCGGTGCAGCTAGTTGCTACTACCTTGTTGCAGCCAAGGTACGCACGCTCTTAAGTAGTGCTAAAAAAGGTAAAGGAAGCTTGTCATCACAAAGCTGCATACCACCGAGATAACCAATGACTACTCCAATCAACCCTCTCAATGTCTGCAAACAAACTCCCCTTATTCTGATATTCCCGACAGACAGTGGCTGCATATTGCAAATTCAAAGACCACTGGGTTAGAAATGGATGCTGCACACAAGAAAAAACTGCATCCAAAAGGCAACACATGCTATGATGGGGCAGTATAATGAGAATAGGTGGGTGAAGAAACGATATCCGAATGACAACCTGGATATACTCTGATAAAAATATAATAAACCAGGTTGATCAGGTGGTAATTGATGGAAGGCATGTCTCAAGCCGTATGGACATGCGTGTGCTCGTCGGTGCAGCTAGTTGCCCACCCAGTTGCAGCCAAGGTACGCACGCTCTTAAGTAGTGCTAAAAAAGGTAAAGGAAGCTTGACATCACAAAGCTGCATACCACCGATATAGCCAATGCCTACTTCAATCAACCCTCTCAATGTCTGCAAACTAACTCCCCTTATTCTGATATTCCCTACAGACAGTGGCAGCATATTGCAAATTCAAAGACCACTGGGTTAGAAATGGATGCTGCACACACGGCAAAACTGCATCCAAAGGGCAACACATGCTGTGATGGGGCAGTATAATGAGAACAGGTGGGTGAAGAAACGTCTATTCAGGCGGAAAAAGTGTCAGTGGAAGAATAGAGAGATCCAGAATATGAAAAAGATAGAGATTGAGGTGAAGCAATTCTATCAAAAGGTTACCAGCAAAAGTTTTGGATCAGGCATTACTACCTGTACGAACAGAGATAGAAATCTGGTCACGGGCACGCAACGTTTGCTGCAAACATGGAGGAAACTTTTATGTACTCTGTCCGTTGTTATGTGTTATGTGATAGACTAGAGTTCATTCTAGCGAGCCTGATTACATCTTGTCAGTATTGCTTTAGAACTGCTTAATCCAAGACGTACCGGATATTTATAATACGACAAATCTTAGAGAACACCCAAGGAATGCAGTTCGAAAATTTTTCATCTTTGATCGATTACAAAGCTGCTATCGACAGTCCATTACGATAGAAATTGTACGATGCTGAGTTTCATATCCCCGCGAAGCATATGACTGACACGAAGTCTTCAGTGAAAATAGGCAAAAATCGAACTGAACTCACTGAACCAAAGGCTGTCATGTGATGTCTTTATTCTCCTAAGGTTACTGAAATCTAGTAAAAATTCTTTTCAGATGTTTTGAGTATTAATTAAAAGAAATTTCATGAAATACCAAAACATTGTTTTTCACTTTGTTAAGGGTAAGTCGTCCCTAAGTAAAAACAAAAAGTGTCATACACTCTCTTATATTATTATCAGTAAAATATTACGAAATATACTTCGATTAAGACAATACAGAAGGAAATAGAGATTAGCATTGACTATACTCAACTTCCAAAGTAAGCCAGTAAATATTATTGTGCCCAAATTCAATATTTCTGTATATTATCAATGTCAGCACTATGTTATGATGCTCTGTACCAAATTTAAACTCTTTCACTATGTCTCATTACGATGCAGTCTATTACACAATTATTTCGATTTTACAAACTTATATTTCTCTTGCTACAATAATTTCAAATGTTACTTCCTTGTCTCTTATTTAATTCTCTTTACAACATTTTGAAAATCATAAAACAAGTTGTTTTTGTTATGTCACAACTATACGTTTGCATATCCTTATAATCCTTGCAATAATATTCATAAAACACTAAAAGAAAGCACTAAAAAAGCCATCTAAAAGTAAAGAATATAAAAGCCAAACTACTACTCATATCTGGGCTTAAGCAATAGTAAAATGTTTTACGTTTGTTTTATTACTCCATTGTATTGTTGTTACTCGGGATATGCACAGAAAACTCAATTGTTTGTTGTATATCCTTAAGGCGAATATAAAAAAAACCGACAACAGCAAATGTTGTATACTCATACACCAGTAATGCAGCAAGCTGGTAAAGCGAAGTACAGAGAGAGAGAGAGAGACAGGGACCATAGCAATACAAGCATTGTATGACACAAGTTTTAAGTAACAAATCATAAAATCATCGTCTTTGTGCTGGGTGCTCGCAGTTGTAGGTGTGTTACTAGTGTAGGTACGAGCTGCCGAGATGGATCCTGTTTCCCCCATTCGAAATAGAAAATGACAATAGTCAAAGTAAACATATCCTTATCTACTCTTGTTCATATAGTTGGAAGCGCAAAACGCATTTGTATAACAACGTTAGAATTTCAAATGATTGTTTCAAAACTACGAAAGAGGAATCAAGACAACAGCTCTTACGATGGCATTCCAGTACTATTAAATGACGATGAAGGCGATAGCTAAAAGCTGATGCTCACGCCAGGGGTAGGGGCATGGCACAGCATCCACCATTAGGATATAGCATCAAATGCCAAAAGGGAGAACTATGATGAGATATGCCATCCAGCAAAAAAAACCCTTGTTCTTCACTTCTACTACAACGTAACATTGCTCTGTTTGTTGCTCCAGTTGTTGTAGATGTAAAAATAATAACAAAAATTGTATTTTAAGCTGTAAAGTGCACCTTTCTTTATATTCTTCCAGCTGTAATGATTTTCAGCATTAAGGGCACTAAGAGGAGGTATGAGAAAAGACAGAGAATTTCCAACACAGCAAATGCTCAAAATCAAGTGGAATAAAACATCAGCGTAGGATGAGAAACAACAGAGTCGCTTAACGGACTTGACTGACATCAGGTGTAGTTGTCGTTGTAGTTGATACTAAAAGCAATTGTGCGATAAAGCAACAAAGGGGATTTCAATGTGAAATGTAATTTAGAATTTTTCAAACAAGCAAGTATTTGAAGAATGTCCATGAAGGACATTACAGATAACCAAGTGGAATGAGGAAATGGAATTCGATAGAAGAAGCGGGGCAAAACTTACAGTGTTAACTAGAATGTAAATAGGGTTTGAGTGATGCAATTGAATTGCATCGGAGGGATAAACTAGCAGTAATTATGCAATGGTGTGTGAAATATCATAGCATTGTATGGACTATTTTTCAAAGCATTGAAAGAAAGTTGTCTTAAACAGAATTAGTTACCCACGGGCGTTGTAAGGGTAATAAGAAATTAATCTATATAGCTGATACAATGGTAAAGCTGCAAAGCCAATTTTTACATATTGCAAATTAAATATACTTACTAGTGCTACTCATCTGTAGTCGATCTTCTATTTTCTTCTTATTGCTCTTGTTCCACATTTTATATGAATTAGGGACTGGTCGTGGCATAGTGGTTAGAACAAGCGACTACAATGTGGGGTAACCGTGGTTCGATTCCCGGCTCCAGTCATCTATATTTTTTTCATTGCCGGCCCCCTCGATTTTGTCGACAGCAACTTTGCAGTATAAAAGTCGAGATAATCGGCATGTCTAGTAAAAAGCTTCTCACACAGTGACGTTCGCATTCGTCAATAAACAAGTAGGTGCCGTTTGTTGTGAATCTAAAAATAGAAAGCGTGTTAAGTCACAACAACGCGAGAAGCTATACCATACCTCATTCATGGGGTGTAAAGGGAAATTAAGTTTTTTGTTTTATATGACTTAGGCAGTTTTCAGACATACCGATCTGTCGACGGACTTGTCGAAACTGCGAGAAAATGTTGTGTGTGAATAATTGTCCACAACTAAAATGTCATAGCAATTCGTTGTCGTAAAACACTTCCGACAGAATTCTTGAGCCTAAATGGGTCTTAAACAATCCAAATGTAAAAGTTGCTGTATTGTTCACCGACGTATGAGTTATATGCTGCACACCATTACTCATACGTCGTTATTACTTACTTACTTAGCTGGCACTTCTTTGCAATCCCATTGGATTATATACTGCACGTAAAAAAAAATTATATGCGCTTCGATGTTCTGCGCTTTCTTCTTATTGGTCTTTCCCACATTTTATATGACTTAGGCGGTTTTTAGCAATACCGATCGTTTGACGGACTTGCAGAATCTGCGACAAAATGTTTTGTGTGAACAACATATATAATGTCATAGCAGTTCGTTATCGATAACACTCCCGACTGTAGGATAATACTCTTTCGACAGAATCCATGTGTCTGAACACGTCTTTAACAATGCAAAGGTAAAAGTTGCTTTATTGCTCAACCACGTATGAGTTATATGCTGCTTATATGCTTACTCATACGTCGTTACCCAGCAGCAAAAAATGGGGCTTTGCATGCCTTCTTGCAGGCCTGCAAAGGCAGTCAGAAGCCTTACCCTTCAAATGCAGTCTTCATTTCAAATTAACATAGGGCGCCATATGAAGGCAAGGCCTGCACATTCCCTTTCTCATTGAAGGCGTTTCAGTAGGCATGCCTAGTATGTCCTGCTTAGAGTCCTGATAACAAGGGTCTTCTATGAGACATTGCTTCTGCAGACCACCTTACAGGCCTGCAAAAGACCATTTATAGAAGGACTAAAATAAAAAAACATGCGAATTATTTCCATATGTATTAAATGATTTCGTACTTTTTATAAATTTTTTATACGGTATTTATTACAATTTGTAATACTTTTTTTTAAACTCCAGCAGCGGGAATCGAACTCGCTACTTCAGTACTCATAGATGGGCATGCTACCTACTCGGCTATCACGTGATATAGTTGTTGTACTACAAATTGCATACATGTGGTTCTCATAAACAACGGCATCTGTCTTACCTTCCCTTAAGAAGCCTGTCAACAGGCCTCATCAGAGAAGTGATAAGTGCATGGCTATGAACATCAATTCTGCCTTCTACTAATAGGACTGTCAACAGGCATGTTTAAGGCAAGAAAGTTTGCATGCCCTTTGTGCACATCTATGGTATTTTTGTGGGGTACACAGTAGGGCTGCACACAGGCCAGTTTTAAGAAGGAAAAGATGCATGTCTGCGGGATCTTTTCTCATCCTAGTAAGAGGCTTCATTGCAGGTCTCATTTAAGAAGCGAAATGTGCATGGGTATGGCATTTTTTGTTAGGCTTAGTGAAGGACTTATTATAGCCTGTATCCATGCCTGGGAAAGGAAGGCGTATATGCTGGGTACTTACTTACTTAGCTGGCACTTCTTTGCAATCCCATTGGATTATATACCGCACGTAGAAAAATATTATAAGCGCTTCGATCTTCTGCGCTTGCTTCTTATTGCTCTTTCCCATATTTTATATGACTTACGCGGTCTTCAGCCATACGGATCTGTCGACGGACTTGCAGAATCTGCGAGTTTTGGTCGCCCTATTTTGCGCTTTCCATTGAGTTCATTGTCGAAGACTTTTCGAGCATGACCTAGCCAACGCCACCGCCGCACATTAATGCGTCCATGTCAGTGAACAGCTCGTAAAGCTCATGATTCATACGACGCCGATATTATCCGTTAACTATGATTGGCCCATATACTTTACGGTATATTTTTCTCTCGAATACTGCCAGAACCGCTTCACCCGCTTGTGTCATAACCCAGGATTCTGCCCCATACATCAAGACACGTATAACCACTATCTGGTATAGCTGGATTTATATTCGTCGAGAGAGGACTCTGTCAGTAAATCGATTGCATAGTCCGTAGTAGCATTTATTTGCAAGCAGGATTCTTCTTCGGATTTCTAGGCTGACATTATTTGCTTTGTTGATGGCGGAGCCTAGGTAGACAAAATTATCTACCACCTCGAAATTATAGTTGTCAACGTTCACGCAGTTTCCCAAACGAGTAGATTCTTTGTTCGGTGAAACTAATAACATCGTTTTGACCTCGTTTACCATTAGACCTATTTTCGCTGATTCCTTTTGTATACCTGAGAAGGCTGCAGTCACATCCCTCAATTTCCGACCGATGATGTCTACGTCATCAGCGTACGCGAGTTTCATGTGGCTTTTGTGATATATCATGCCACACGTGTTTACTGCATTACTATGTTGAAGAGGTCACACGATAGTCCGTCGCCTTATTTTAGGCCTCGTCTGGTATAGAATAGGTCCGTAAGGTCCTTGTCAAACTTCACTGAAGACTTTGTGTCAGTCAGCGTCATTCCGCAAAGGCGTATCAGCTTCGCTGGAATACCAAACTCATCTATGGCTCGAGTTATTTCTGTCGTATCGGTCTGTCGAAGGCAGCTTTATAGTTGACGAAAATATGGTACGTGTTCATCTGTTCTTGCGTCTTTTCCAGGATTTGCCTAAGTGTGAATATCTAGTCGGTTGTTGATTTACAAGGTCTGCAGCCACACTGATAAGACCCGATCAGGTTGAATAACACTGGTTTCAGACTTGCACATAGCACACTCGACAGGACCTTATATGGAATGCGGTAATTGAAGTACTCACTTGCATCACCTTTTATCATCACAGGACATAATACGCTTATATTCCACTCATGGGGCATGCACTGATGCATACTCGTTATCAGCTCCTCGGCACGTCGGCACCGACTGCTTTATTATTTTCCAGCCGCTATATTGCACTTTTTACCTCGGCTAGACTTGATCGTGGGCAATCCAAGCCGTCGTCAACAATTAATCGATTTCTAAAGTGGGGGAATGGTACATTTGTACGGGAGGTACCACAAGGGGCGTGGCTAGACTTCCAGTTTTTTCTCCAAAACTTTAGCCTGTTATAGTTTTACTAAATATAGAATTTGGGAACGATCGAGGTGGATGTGTTGATATTTTTACTCGATTTCTAAAGTGGGCGGAATTGTACATTTGTTGTGAGGTACCAGAAGGGGCGTGGGCATGTAGCACATTTTCAATACCATAAGTAGTTTTGGAAAAATATTAATCTATGCAAAGTTTCAAAACATTTGGTTTCGTCTTTCAAAAGTTATCGTGCGTATCAGCCGGACAGACAGACGGTCATGGCTCAAACGACTTAAAAGGTCATAAATCGAATTTTGTTTCAAAGAAAATTAGGGTTTTAATGACTCCTTTTATGTGTTACACTGTTGGTTCGTATCAAATGATATATACCCTCCTGTCCGTAGGGTGATGAACAACGTTGCTCAGGTGCCACCACAAAAGTGGTTGTGAGTCAACTTGAGATGCAAGATTCACTTTACATCCCCTACGGCACTCAAATACGTCACCTACTATCAAATATTCACTAAATATTTTACAGCTTTTTTAAATTAAATTCTCACTACCTTTCGATGCACCATGATAAAAAGTAATATCTCTTTTAACATATTACAAACAACACGATTTGTTTTTTGCGTAGATAACTTAAATTCTCTGCAATTTTGCAACAGTGAAAAACCACATATCAACCCTTCAAAATATTGCAACTGCATAGTATCAGCAAAAAAAAAGTGAATATCCTCCACTTGTCACAGAATAACACATGGACTCACTAGTGTTGCCCAAAAACGTTGAAGCACACTCTTTAGCCGCTTTCCAGCAGCAGCTGTTTCTTTTTTTTTCGCCGAACGCTTTCTCATAATCATAAAATCGTTTATTACAAAAGCGAATAAATTTCGCTGTGGGGTTTTTTTCCGTTTGTCTCATTTTACCGCCACTTTTATGCGTACAAAAAATTCAGATTATTTGAATACCAGTTTTTGTTTCTGTGCACGGGCAAATCTTTCGTTCCTATTTGCGAATAGGGCCAACCATTCAAAGGGGGGGTCCCTGCAATGGGATTGCAGTGCTTAAACATGTGTTAATTTTCCAGCAAAAGGGGTAACTACGACTCCCAGTTTTATTCGTCCTTTGTCGAAAGAGGATTTCCATATTTTTCATATTGCGCTACTTTGTTCAGGGTTCAGGGGATATGAATGAGTTTGGAGATAGTTTTGTTTTTTGTTTTCAGTGATTCAGACATTTGTTGGAAAACTTTCTCATATAGCATTTTCAATTAAGTTTTAAAATGGTCTTCGTGTATATCAATTTGTTGCAAAATTTTAATATTTTTTTGTGGCCAAATGTTGGTATTGCGTTGAGTTTTATTTGAAATGCACATATGAGGTGGACTATTTAAATATACAAAACTATATAGCCAGATGTAAAAAGAGTTTATTTGCTGTAACAATAATTAATTAAAATTTGTTTGCATAATGATATATTTATATACACACAAATTAAACAGTTTATATTTGACACGGTGCCAAATTGGTGTGTATATTGGCCATTGTGTTTTTATACCCTCACCCAACACGTAGGGGGAATGGGACTTTGCTCAGAGGTTGAAAGTTACTGATTGTTACTCACTTGCGAGTGACCAGAAGCGATTCCTTTGTGGCAATGTCCAAGCAGCTAACTACTTTCGGTCTTAGACCCCTGGCAATGACTTTAAAGCAACCGCTTGAAAGTTAGCTAAAGTTAGAAAACATTACAACCATGTATCCTGAAAGGTCAAAGAGACGTCTCAGGATAGTAGGCTTAAACCGCTGAAGCATGGTTGCATAGTGGGATTGGACGTGCAGATAGCAGCCGTATTACCAATTTAGGAGACGAGGGTTAGCAAGCGACATCTTCCGAAAACTAAATTACGAAAATTCATAGCTTCCTGGTCAGCGTCTGTCTCGGAAAGAGCGGTTGAAATGTTTCCTGGCAGTAGGAATAAAATGCAGAACCTGGTGGGCTGGGCTTGCCACCCGCCACCAGTATAATGGCAGTGAATAAAATGAGAAATAAGAGAAAGAACCCCCCAAAATGTTGACGACCACCGCAAACGTTTATAAGGACCTTTAAAGACAAGGATGGTCATATCGTCAATATATAAAAATCAATATATAAAAATCACTTCTGCAGCCTATTGATGTCTGAAAGCTCGGCTGATGAAGACTGTGTACTAATCCGAGATGATAACATCGAGTGTCCACCTCCAAGCCAAGCTGAGATAACAACTGCCATATCCCGCCTAAAGAACAACAATGCCGCTGGGGCTGATGGTCTTCCAGCTGAGTTGTTTAAGGTGGGTGGAGATGAGCTTGTTTTAAGCATGCAACAGATCTTAGAGAATATTTCGCTTCAGGAAAGCATGCCAGAGGACTGGAATCTCAGTGTGCTATGTCCCATATACAAGAAAGGAGATCGTAGTTAATGTAAGAACTACCGTGGAATAAGCCTATTACCAATTGCGTACAAGGTCCTTTCAATCATATTGTGTGAACGTCTAAAGCCAATTGTAGAAAAACTAATTGGACCATATCAGTGCGGCTTTAGACCTGGCAAAAATACGACGGATCAAATTTTTACCTTACGACAAATCCTGGAAAAAAACTCATGAAAAGCAGATCGACACCTACCACCTCTTTGTCGACTACAAAGCTCCATTCGACTCTCCGATAAGAAATAGGCTTTATGAGGCCATGTCTGAGTTTGGTATTCGTGCAAAGCTGATTCGACTTTGAAAATGTACCTTAGACAACACCAAATCCTCGGTTAAGATTGGTAAGGATCAGTCTGAACCATTCAACACGGAAAGAGGTCTCAGGCAGGGCGATAGCCTGTCCTGTACACTATTTAATATAGTTATGGAGAAGTTGATGAGAAAGGCTGGTGTCAACATGTCCGGCACCATATTCCAGAATAGCCACATGCCACTAGCCTATGCCGATGATATAGACATAATTGGCCGAAATCTGCGGGATGTTACTGCAGTTTTCTCATCACTAGAAAAGGAGTCAGCAAAAATGGGTTTAGCGGTCACTGAGGACAAAATAAAAATAATGATTTCGACGAACAAAGAGTCCTTTTGATGGGGACGCACCGTGAACGTTGACAATTATTGTTTTGGGGTAGTCGACGAATTTACCTACCTCGGATCTTCCGTCAACAAGAAAAATAATGTCAGCCAAGAAATTGAACGGAGAATGGTACAACGGACATACAAAACCTGGGAGTATTCGAGAGAAAAGTACTCCGTAAAATATATAGACCTATCTGTGTCGAAGGCGAGTTTCGCCATCGGATGAACCATGAGCTGTATGAGCTTTACCACGACATCGACGTAGCTAAAAGAGTCAGAATCCAACGACTTGGCTCGGACATGTTGCCATGATGGATGTAAATGCTCCAGCGAGAAAGGTGTTTGAAGGCGAACCTGAAGGACGGCGCAATGCAGGGAGACCCAAAATCCGTTGGAAGGACTAAGTGGTAGGCGATGTGCCATCATCTGGTAGGACTAACTGGAGAACACACGCAGAAGACCGAAGCGTGTGAAATTCTATGTTATTTCAGGCCTCAAATTTATGAACTACGTTTTGTAAATTGTAATTGGCCACTTAAGTAAGTAAGTAAGTAAATAATATCAATATACTAGAAAATTTATGTTTTACTGAGGGTGAGAGTATATGTAAGCCGGTTTTCCCGACTGAAACTTTCTTACTGATTTACCAGTTTTTTATATTTGGCCTATGGGCGGAACGACAGTGCACTGCTTCATGCACCCCGCTGATGATGTATACATCATCGGTCGAAAACTGTTACTGCAGTCTTCTCAGATATAAAGAAGGAATCAGTGAAAGTGGGTATTATGGTGAACGAGGGCAAAGCGAAGTTATTAGTTACAACGAACGTTGGCAACTATAATATTGAGATGGTAGATGATTTTGAGTACATAGACTCCGCCCTTAATAAGAAAAGCGTAGAAATCCGTAGATGAATCTTGCTTGCATAGATGCTACTACAGACTAAGCAAGCGATTTATTGATGGAGCACTCTCTCGAGACGAACGAAAATTCAGCTGTACCAGATACTGGTAAAACCTGTCTTGATATGTTGGGCAGAATCCTGGGTTATGACACAAGCGGATGACTCGGTTCTGGCAGTATTCGAGAGAAAAATTATACATAAAACATATATGGCCCCATCATCGTTAACGGATAATATCGACGTCGAATGAATCATGAGAGCGGTTGCGTTGGCTAGGTCATGTTGTACGCATGGTTGAAAATGCTCCAGCTCGAAAAGTCTTCGGTAATGAACTCGATGAACGGAGCAGAAGAGGGCGACTGCTACTCCGTTGGAAAGACCAGGATACTCACAACATTGCAGGACTTGATGTGACTAACCGCAGAAGAAGCGCAGAAGATCGAAGCGCATATAATATTTCTCTACGTGCGGCATATAATCTGAAAGGATTGCAAAGAAGTGTCAGCAAAGTAAGTAATTTCACTTTAAAAAAATCGGCTTATTTCAATAATTCAGAGTTAAATAATATCGAGCAGCATTTTGGTGGAATGATATAGCATGGACCGGCCGAGGCATAGTGGTTAGAACACGCGCCTACCATGGGGGAGATCACAGGTTCAACTCTTGGCTCCATTCATCTTAAAAGGAAAATTTTCTTTCATTGTCAGCTCCCCTCGAATGTTGTCGACATCAACTTCGCAGTATTAGTGTCGAGTCAATCGGCATGACAAGTAAGAGCTTCTCAAACAGTGACGTTCGCATTCGTCGATAAACAAGTAGGTGCCGTTAGTTGTGAATCTAAAAATAGAAAGCGTGTTAATCCACAAAAATGCGAGAAGCTATCCCATACCTCATTCATGAGGTGTAAAGTGAAATTAAGTTAAGTAAGATATAGCATGAGGGAATTCATCAGTTAGTTCACTTGACTGATGATTTAAGGCCATTGACTTCAATATCCTTAATTTTTTTTCGTAATTTTATGTTGTGATCGCTGAAATTCGGGTATTCCCTTAAAATTTACGAAATAAATATTCAAATAAACCATTTGCATTGTGTAGTGACTTCATTGCTACATAAATTTAATGGTCCTTTTAAATGTCCTTAAATATTTTTTCAATAATTTGCTCATAATGACTAATAATCCATTTTAAGCCAAATTTAAATATTACTTTGTCTGATATATAGTCCCCCATAGATAGTCTTGATTAATGCCACAATCTGAAAAAACTGGCCTGGAACTCTCCTAAAGAAGATTATTCGGATTCAGTTTGAAAGTTCTAATATTATTTAAAAGTAGCATCCTTCCATATTTTTTTTTTGTTGAATCAATAAACCTCTTACAAAACTGCGTTTGCCCAATTTCAGTTTTCAAATTGAATTATTTAAAGCGATAAATAACATTAATCTATATACGATACTCAATTGATTTTCATCTGGATATCTGTGATGGCCTCACTGCAGCAATAAAGATAGACGATGATTTACTTGTCAAGTCACGTTTGAAACTCAAATCACTTTGCGAAGTGTGTTTTGAATACAACATCGATGTTGTACGCATAATCACGACTTACATTTGATCAGTAAGATACAAACAAAATACTATAAAATACCCATTAATAGATATTCAATAAACGGATAAAAGATATACGTTTGTCACTCGCATGACAAACTTTAGTGCGTTACGTTGCTTTACTTAATATATCCTCAAAGTAAATGCGTCGCTTACATATACTGTTCCCCATTTGCGACTTCCTTAATTATACGATAACATCAGTTGTATCTTTTCCACTCCCCACCGCCCATAACATTTATACACTGCACTCACAAAAGTTTAAGTGTTAAAAATGCTTATTGCGTATTCTCGTACCTGTCAATTTAGTTGCAAATACATGTTCATTGGTGTATCAATACACATACATTCATGCATTACCATTATTTGCTGATTACATTGTATTTAAACAGTGCCAATGCTGTTGCCACTGCTGCTGCCATTGCCACCTCTGTGTTGCTTTCTCAATCATCTGGTTTTATTGTGTCCTCCTAGGATATCCTTCAGGAAAATCAAAAACTCCAATACACGCATGCACACCACAAACAAACGAAAAAAAAAAACGAAAATCAAATAAACGTTTGCATGTGTGCGAGTGTTACAATATCCATCGATTTGCATACATTTATGTTCCTGTACGCTGCTGAAATTATATTGGATATGTGATGCAAATACCTTAAGTACACAAACACTGGGGGAGAAGTCAAACGCAGACATTCACTCACACTTTCACATTCAGAGGCTATGCTACGTTATTTAGCCCATGCCATGCCATGCTCCATTCAAACTCTCCCAACCCATCCATTGTGTCATTCCAACCGTCTTTCATTTATATTGTGAGACATTTTGTACTAAATGTATACTCAGTGAGCGTTTGGAATTGATAAGCAAGTGAAGCTGATGGGAGAAAGAAAAACTACTTTACATATCGAATTAAATACCGTATCAACATATACGATCACAGTGGTGAGCAACCGAGAATTGTTAAAAGGGAAATTGTTGGCAAGCAATTTCTACACTAATGAAAGGTTGAACTCTAAGTATAGTTATAAAATGTATAGAATCCGTCATAAAAATACTTTAAAATTCAAATGACAATGCCAAGGGTCATTATAATTAATATAACAAAAATTTAAAACTTAATTTCCCTTTTAACCCCATGAATGAGGTATGGGATAACTTCTCTCGTTGTCAAGCATTAACACACATTCTATTTTTAGATTCACAACTATCGGCACCTATCTGTTTATCGACGAATGTGAACGTCACTGTTTGAGAAGCTTTTACAAGGCATTCCGATTATTTCGACACCTCCACAGCGAAGTTGCTGTCGACAATATCGAGGGGGCTGCCAATGAAAGAAAAATTATCATTATTACCAACAATGCAGTTGAAGATATCACATAATAGATTGTACTTGGTGCACCTATTTGGATGGACTAACGATAGTGCCGTCATCTTGTTTTAGGCTTCGTCTGGCATAGAATGACTCCGTGAGGTCCTTGCCAATCTTCACTGAAGACTTCGTGCCAGTCAGCGGAATTTCGCAAAGGTGTATCAGCTTCGCTGGGATACCAAACTCTGTCGTATCGGGCTGTCGAAGGCAACTTTATAGTCGACGAAAAGATGGTACGTGTCGATCTGTTTCTCTTGGGTCTTTTCTAGGATTTGCTAAAGTTTGAATATCTGGTCAGTTGTTGATTTACCACGACGTTTTGTTCGCCTAAATAGCTGTCTCGCCTATTTGGCTTTCTCCTTGTGCCGTTCCCTAACAGCACGGGTTACAATTGGCTGTAGCGTTGCCCTATAAGCAGCATCCTGTTCCTCAGACGCTATGCGACATTCTTTCATATCCTAGCACTGTTGTTGCGGCGCACAGTGGCACCGCCCCATACATTTCTTGGAAAATATAGAAGGAGTGGTCGTACAGCAATGAAATTTTGCAGAAACACTTCTCTGGGCTAAATTAAGAAATTTTGAAAAAATCTTGGAAAGCCGCCTACTGCCACACCCACCTCCCATATAACTGCACTTGCCAAAATTTGTATTTTTGGACCTAGAGAGTCGAAATTCGGGACACTTCTTAGCTGAGTTCTCCATATGAAAAAAAATTCAACATATTGGGGATGCCACGCCTACTTTAGATTTTACGCCCATTGAAAGTTGTAGATTTTAGGTGTTTTTCTTCCTTGTCTAGAATCATATGAAAATTTCATATAAGTTAAAAAATGTTAATTTCACTGTGACACAAAATTGAACTTTTGGAATCGGAATGGGATGAAACAAAAAGGAAATGAAAGTTGACATTACGTATAACAAAACCCTCAAGGGATTTCTTAAGTTTAGTGCGAGATTTTTTTTTACACGCATTTGAAGTTGATGATTTTTGAACGCTGGCTAACAAGAAAAATTCATTAAAAAAGTCATAAAATAATGCTATTTATCCCGGAAAGTTGTAGTATCTTACTGTTTTTGGGGTCGAGGAATCCATTTTTGACATTTATTTTTATTTTTAATCTCCGCTAGAGGGCGCTTTCGTACATTTTTTTGGTTTAGATCGAATTGTTTGCCTTTCCACACGATTACAGCCGTAGATTAAGAGCTTTCGAGCTTAAATTTGGTATGCGAGCTTCTATCCATCATGCGGAGATTGGGTTCTTAGATGGGCATGATCGGACAAAACCTACTCCCACCTCCCATACAAATTGTACCTTTTTTGAGGTCTATCCCTGCAATCACAGTCGTAGATTAAGAGCTATCGAGCTGGAATTTGGTATGCTAGCTTCTATCCTCTAAGCGGAGATTATGTTCTAAAATGGGAATGATCGGACAAAAACTACTCCCACTTCCCATACAAAATAACCCTTTTTGGGTATGTCCGTCTATTTTTCTTCGCTATTACAACCTAGGATTTAGAGCTATCGAGCTGAAATTTGGTATGCAAACTTCTAACCTCTTAGAGAAAGTTAAGTTCTAATATGAGCATGATTGGACAAAAACTTCTCCTACCTTCAATGCAAACTTCCCATATTTTGGGGTTTGAGGAGTTTATGTCTGATCTTGCTCTTCTTAGAACTTAACTTTTCCTAAGAGGTAAGAAGTTTGCGTACCAAGTTTCAGTTCGATAGCTCTTAATCTAAGACTGTAATTGAGAAGACAAACAGACGAACACCCTCAAATAGGGCAAGTTTGTATGGTAGGTGGTAGTAGTTTTTGTTCGATCATTCCCATTTTAGAACTCAATCTCCGCTTAGGGGATAGAAGCTGGCATACCAAATTTCAGCTCGATAGCTCTTAATCTGCGACTGTGATCGCAGGGGCAGACCTCAAAAAAGGTACAATTTGTATGGGAGGTGGCAGTAGGTTTTGTCCGATCATGCCCATCTAAGAACCCAATCTCCGCATGATGGATAGAAGCTCGCATACCAAATTTAAGCTCGATAGCTCTTAATCTACGGCTGTAATCGTGTGGAAAGGCAAACAATTCGATCTAAACCAAAAAAATGTACGAAAGCGCCCTCTAGCGGAGATTAAAATTAAAAATAAATGTCAAAAATGGATTCCTCGACCCCAAAAACAGTAAGATACTACAACTTTCCGGGATAAATAGCATTATTTTATGACTTTTTTAATGAATTTTTCTTGTTAGCCAGCGTTCAAAAATCACCAACTTCAAATGCGTGTAAAAAAAAATCTCGCACTAAACTTAAGAAATCCCTTGAGGGTTTTGTTATACATAATGTCAACTTTCATTTGCATTTGGTTTCATCCCATTCCGATTTTGGTTGTTGCACAGTGTTTTTATTCAAAATTTAAACATGTATTGTCTCCATACAAAAGAAGAGAATATCCCCAACAACCCTCCGCGAAAGATATTAGCCTTCACATACACCGAAAATATCGCACAAATGCATGCATTAAAATCGATGTTACTAAAAGGGACGGTATTTGGCGGTTATTTTTTTTTCTTAATTGAAAGTACAGACTCGGACTTTTCATTTTTTTATAGTAAGAGGGCTAAGCAAGGCAAAGGACATAAAGTTTTTTTCCATCAAAAAGTGAAAAGTTGATATTTTTATTATAATTTTTGATAAATTATTATAATTAGTTTACTTTTCCAATTTCAATAATTATTTTTCTTATAAAAGAGTAGGTGCTATATTTTCACTAAAAAACAAAACAAAAGCCATAGCTATAAACGTACACACACAAAAAGTTCTTTATTTGGACAATAATTGTAATCTAATTTCATTGAATAAATTTCCGTTGACTTCTGTTAGTTTTTTTTAACTACAAAATTTCACTTTTCATAAAAAAACCTTGTTGAATTTTTCTTATCCAAATATTTCTTTTCAAACCCAAATCATAAAAATTTTAAAATTGGAAATTTAAAAAACCCTATTTTTTCCGCCGAAATGCCACTGTGGGGCGTGTAAAAAGTCTCGGTTTATATAAGGTTTGTCTACTTTTACAAGATAATAAAACTTACGAAATCAAAAATACCCACCAGTTGTCCGCTTGGAAGTTATGGGAGAAATATAATTTATCCAAATATAGGTATGTTTTGTATGGTAGGTACCAGAAGGGGTAGGGCTATTCTGCCCATTTACAATCCCATTATTTCGTTTTAGAAAAAAAATTAATACTGTTAAATTTGCATACTGACCAGTTAAGGTTTACTCGAGTTATAGTGCCCACCAACTAACCAGACAGACGGACATAGCTATATCGTCTTAAAATGTCCTGAAACGAATTTAGTCCTAAGGTCTATCTCGTTCTCCTTTACACTTTTCTCGTATCAAATGACATATACCCTCATCCCTAAGGGTGAAAGTATAATAAATTAAAGAAATTGTAATTCGAAATTTATCAAAATTATATTTTTTTTATATTGAAACACCTAAGCAACTTTACTAACATTTACACTAAATTAAAGATAACATTAAATAGCTTTCCACTAATATATAACATCGTAATATTTTCGCGAAAGTCTTTCTTGTTATAGTCAATTAAAATAAGTTTAAATATTTTACAAACTCAAAATTTATTATTTAAAAACAAAAAGTGATGGATTGTGTCCAAAAATTTGATATGCACCTTACCCGCTCAATTTCCATTCTTTTATTTAAAAAAAGAAAAATTTCTTCAACGCATAGTTTATTTTGGAATTAACTATGTTTATTAAATAATATAAATTTTATCTTTACATGATTTGTCATTGATTTTTATTTTGACGTTTAACAACATATCTCATTACGACGAAGGCTACGCCTTTCTGTACAGACGTGTTATAGACCAAATAAATGCAGAAATAAATAAATATAGAAATAAATTTACATTTGATCGCCATATGAGAGTAAGACAGTTAGTGCCTGAATGATACTTAAGGCGTTTCATGTGAAAATCTAAATCACATTTTGTTAGTGAACACTCCTGTTTGGAATGTTTCTTCTCTTGATGACCACTCAGCTGATTGTAAACTTCTAATGGCGCCTTGCTTGCGATGTATTGATCGTCGCCGGTACTCATGTGGAAGCGAGCATGTTTTTCAATAGCGGCGAGACCGGATATCTTGCGTTTACAACACTTGACGTAACATCTTTCTTTGGAATGATTGCGCTCGAAATGCCGTAACAAGGTCTTATAGTATGCCGCCGAGTAACCACATATATCACATTCCAATGTTTGTTTCCATTTAGCAATAGTTTCACATCGCCACTTATTTAATAATCTGAAGCTGGGAATTGCATCGCCGATATCTGGTTGTGAATCGTCATGTGCTATAAACTTGTTGTCCGACAATGGTAGGATGACCTTTTCATCCTCTTGTGTCTTGCCATCAGAAGCAATGTCATGTTTATGGTCATCTGAGGTCTTTTGGAATAGGTATTGCGTTTCTGGTTCCTGTTTCTCGATTAGATGAAATTGCATGTGGAAGCGAGCATGTTTTGCAATAGCAGCGAGGCCAGATATCTTGCATTCACAACACTTGACGTAACACCTTTCTTTGGGATGATTGCGCTCGAAATGCCGTAACAAGGTCTTATAGTATGCCGCCGAGTAACCGCATATATCACATTCCAATGTTTCTTTCCATTTAGCAATAGTTTCACATCGCCACTTATTTAATAATCTGAAGCTGGGAATTGCATCGCCGATATCTGGTTGTGAATCGTCATGTGCTATGAACTTGTTGTCCGACAACGGTAGGATGACCTTTTCATCCTCTAGTGAATTGCCATCAGAAGCAATGTCATGTTTATGGTCATCGTCATCTGGGTTCTTCTGGGTTGGACATTCCATTTCTGATACCTGTGTTAGCAATTTCTGATGTTTATCAAACACGGTCAGTTGGAATTGCTGAAATCCTTCTATTGTACGCCAACATTTCCAGCATATAACATTCCGCATAGTATTCCGCTGGTCCACCTGCAAATACTACAAAAATGTCAACAGTTAATAAGAAGTCTTGCTTGCCATTAATTTGTATAGTCATCACTTACCTCGGCTTGAAAATATTTGACGGCCACGTCATATATTTCATTGGTTCGGCCAGTTTCATTGTATAGGCTTTTGAATTCGGTGCTACTGTTTAAGCACAATCGGCAGTTGTATGTAACAGACATTTTAGTGTTATAGTAGTGCTTTATCAAAAGTTAAAGTTATCGTTGTGTTTTCTTTCACGTTGACTGTGAGACTGAATTCAGATTTTTCAGTTACACTTTATATATACTACTCAGGTACGTGTATACTTTCACCCAAATGCAAAGACGGTAAGCGCTGTATGCGAAAAACATCCTTTCTATTTCCAGTTAACCATAAAATCTTTGGAATTCCCAAAATGATGGATTTTTCGTTTATACAGATCACTTTGTTAGTTGTTCGTAGAAAAGACGTTGTATACATCCTATCATACAATTAAGTTCCTGTCGTTTACAACTGTTTTTATTACCTGCTCGACATTTTCCGTGGTTTTGTGTGGTCAAACACAACATGACATTTTAAGAATAAGTTATGTGACAGATATATGCAAATAGCTGCTAGTTCTCAATTTTAGCCGAACTTGGGTTAAGGGTAAACAGCAGGTGCAGATGTATACGGAACATTTGGCAAATAATGAAATAAAAGCATTACAGAAATTTTAGTCTGTTGAACTGTCTAATAAATACTCTCACCAGATGCGCGATACCCTCAGTTCCTAAAGGAATGTTAGCGTACTACAATTATGGGAAGGCAATGTACCTTGACTCGACGTCTCTAGTACAAATGTGTAAAACAATATGATTCAACTTTGGTTATCTGTTGCTATATATAAAATTCTTTATACAAATAATTAAATGAATTTTTTTCCGCCTTTATTCAGCATTATTTACAACAGTCATACAATATTTAGTGCCTCAGCGCCACTAAGGCATTATTGAGGCTAGCTGGGAACAGTAAACAGTTTTAAATATTTATATGGCGTATTAAAAAATTAATTAATTAATTAGGAAAAAGAAAAAAATAGATAATTATGTGTATATACATATAATTTTAAATATTATTATACAATTTAGAAAAAATTTCCCTAAATCAGAAGCATTTCTATATTTTGTAGCAAATATTCTTTTAAACGTTGTTTGAATATTGAAATTGATGGCGATATTTCAATATGAAGCGGTAAATTGTTAAATTCATTGCTACCCAAATATTCTACTTTTTGCCTCGTCGTTTCCAGTCGGTATCTTGTAGGTAGTAAAATATTGTTGTTCCTGGTATTAAATGAATGGTTGTTTCTTCGGAAAGATATCTGTGGACTTTTGACAAAACAAAAAACTGAAATTTTACAGGAGAACGAAAAAACTGTTAAAATATCTTACAACTTTGATTTTGAAATATTTGGTGGAAAGGTGAAAGTGTAGTATTAAATTTAAATACTAAATTGAAGTGAAGATATCAATAATTCTTTTCTAATGCCAACAGATTTTTAGAAAAATTAACAATAAAAATATAGGATGTTTTGTCGAAATTGTTTTCAACAAAAAAATTAACTTACATAACACAAGTTGTTTTGTGAAAATGGTTTTAAACAAAAACTTGATTCATATTTTGCGCTTATCTCAAGGCTAGTTGTTTTGTTAAAATGGAACTAATAAATAAAGTCGAAATAGGTTATTTTAAAAAATATTATTATTTTCAATATAACATAAATACTTGAATTCAATTAGACAATATTGGTACAAAATTATGTTTCTGTAGGGAAAACAAATTTTAAGTTTAACATAAAACTATTCAAAAGAAACGAAATAAAAACTGTAACTCTGCACATTTTAAAAGCATAATTATATTATTGAATACCATCATCTTCGTCAAGGTCTGGGTGAACTTCAATGGAGATAATTTGTACCAATTAATGGCAGCATATCTTATAAATCTTTCTTTTTATTTTGTGATACAGGCTTGCTTTTATCGCATCTCAGCCATCGAACTTT
Source organism: Muscina levida (assembly GCA_964034835.1). NCBI lineage: Eukaryota > Metazoa > Arthropoda > Insecta > Diptera > Muscidae > Muscina > Muscina levida. The sequence continues at coordinate 122,469,654 of OZ035883.1, read as the reverse complement.
TTTCCACTCAAACTTCTCACCTAAAAATCAGAAGATTAAAAAATAATATTGTGTTGAAAAGAATGTAGGTATTTAAAATTATACCTGAAGTGCTATGTGGGCTCCACGAAAAGCCCCCCAATGAAATAACCCCCAGGAAATAACCCCCAATGAAATAAACCCCAAAAAATTGGAAATAACACCCAAAAACAGTGAATGAAATAACATCCAAAAATAAATGAAATAAACACCAAAGCGAAAACGAAACAACCCCCAATATTTGGGAGTTATTTCATATGAAATAACACCCAATGATGAAAATGAAATAACCCCCAATGAAATAAACCCCATCAGCAACAAAAATGAAATTATGCCCAAAATTCATAAAAGTCAGTTTCACCAAGGATTTCACGAAGTCAATATGGACCAGTAGCAAAATTATTGAATCATTGTAGCCCTGCTCTATTTTTGCAGTTCGGAAGACAATTTGCCTTTTACGTTTGGCTTTTACACAACCACCTCCAGTGTTCACAAGCAAATCAAACTCTCTGGTTTTATTGAATTCTTCCTTTTGAAGAACTCTTACAAATTTTAAAAAAAAAATTCCATTCCTAGTGTCATCAAATCAAATTTTGCATTTTGTTGATTTTCTATCCGTCAGTATGAACATAAATGGAAATATCTGTAAACATTCAAAAGATATTGTCATATATTCACAGGCTAAAAGTTTTCTTGTAAAAGGCCTATTTTTATATAATTATATAATTATAACCCCTTAAAGCCAACAACTTTAAAATGAAACAACCCCCGAATAAAAAATGAAATAACACCCAAATTATACACGATATGAAACAATCCCCAAATTTAAAAAATTGGTTGGGTGTTATTTCATTGGAGATTATTTCATAATTTGAAAACCCCAAATGATTAATGAAATAATTCCCAAAGAAAAATGAAAAATGACCCAAAAAAATTGGGAGTTATTTCATATGAAATAACACCCAAAAATGTATGAAAAAAATTTGGGGAATATTTCATTTCTCGTTTGGGCATTATTTCATTGGGGGGCTTTTCGTGGAGCCGCTATGTGACCTCCATGTGTATTTGTCCTTTAGAAAATCGAAGAAATCCTCTTGTCTTAATTCATGAACAATATAATTTTTATTGGTCGCCGATATTAAGTTTGCCCAATCGTGTGAATGTTCAATTTCGAAGAAATTTTTTCTTTTCTTTTCTATTTGCGCATGTACAGTATCACATTCAAGATGCATATGACCCACGACAAGAAATTTATGATCAATAAGATGAATACTTGCGTGATCTTCCAAAACTTTGTCAAACATTGCGCAAAGATATGAGTTGCGGTTCTGACCAGGACATGAATCACTATATAAAACAATATGACGAACTGAATTTGGTTAATCCAGCAGACATTTAAATATGCAAAACCTAATATCGTTTGCACCCCGATTTGCAATGGTTTTGTTCCATATATAGCACAAGGCTTTTTTCGTTGCTCCATCATGCACGGTTAAGTTAAAAGTCCACAATGGTCTCTTGTAAAAAAACAAAGCAGCACGTAAATAAGGAGTTGGAAGACATTGTTGTAAGTCTAATGTGAACATTTTTATATTTTCGCTATTTATTGCGAATTCCTTATCTTTTTTCTTGCTTTGATACGAAAAATCTGCATCGTCATGATGTTTTTTTTGTTGTTACTTGTTCGATTTTTGTTCATCTTCGTCGACAGAGTTTCTTATTTTTGATTTAAAGAGTTCGCATGTATTACACAGATCAAGCTGAGGTTTCTTGAACTTAATATCTAGGGTAGTAAATATATCTCTATATTTTGATTCCGATACGCAATCAGAGTAGTTTTCAGTATATAACCGGTATATTGTTGCCAAGTTAAGACCAAGTTCAAGATATAATTGATTTGTATGTCGACGACTGTAGTGACTTTCGTACTTCGGAATGCTGTTTTTATGATCTATAACTTCATTATATTTATCGATCGACAGTTTGTGAGGTGGACCATGTTTTCCACGTCTATCGTGTGGTATAAGTCCTCCAGAAGTTTGTTTCATTTTATTTAAATTCACTGTTTTAATCGCCTGGATTGTTTCTCCATATATTTTTAGGATGCATTTATGACATACCCGAATCTTTTGCCCATTTTTTTCACAATGGTATTTGTACACATATTGTCGGTTTCGTGGTCTCGAAGCTGTTATAAGAGACGCAGTTTTCTTGTTCTCTATAGCAATTATTTGCCAAATAAATAGACGTCGTTTGCTATAGTCTCCAAGATTCCAATAGGTTTTAAACATATTTTTTGCTCATCTAAAGTTATCTTTGAGTGACAACTTTTCTTACAGTGATCTAATTGTATGAACCTTTTGGCAGCAACTTCCATATTTCGGCTAGTAAAATATTCTTTTCCCAAATTTTTGTTAACCTTATTCGATTTTTTGATGTTGTTGGAAGTTCATCATCATCATTCGATTCACTAATATATTCTTCCATTTCCTGAGTACATTTGTGTATACTGTCATAAGTTTGATCCGATGGAGTATAATCCGAGTCATCAAAATCCGATTCTTGGAAAATGTCTTCGTCACTTATTTGATTTGACTGTTGTTTAAATGGTGATAATTTATCATCATTCATTTCGACGTCAGACCCTTTAAGAACTAGTAGTTTTTTTTTGTACGGAAATATGATACACATGAGTCATCTTGCAATTTATGGTCCTACAAATAACTAATGGCTGCTTTTGCTGCTGCTTTTGTGTTTCTTAAACGTGGTGTTGGCTGCCAAATTTATACCTCGCATGAACTCCAAAACAACTTCTTTTAATCAAAATATTTATTTTCAAGTCCACAAAAACACTTCTTTGCTAACAATATTTTACTTTTTATCAGTTTTTGTTTTCACAAAATAACTTCTTTTCACACAAGCCGTTTAGTCAAAAGTAATGTTCTCTATAAACCATTTAAAAATTTATGTTGTCTCAAGCAAGTTACATATTTTCTAATTTCAGTTTTGATAAAACAACTTCTTTCATTAGAAGTTATTTTGTTAAAACAAAATGTATATACGCAAAAAAATATTAACTACAATTTAGATGTTTTGTCAAAAGGATATAACAATTTTATTTCTTGCAGTTTACAAAAATTTTAAACTCTTTCAGATAAGATATTTTATCAAATATTTTTTCCAAATATAATGAAAGAAGTTGATTTGCCAAGAACTGTAGATTTTTAACCAAATGGCGTAGAAATGCAAGGCTTACACCAAAAGAACCGTCTTAAAAATTTATATTTAATATTAAAATCTTACAAAAATTTCTTATTTCGAGAGAAGTTGTTTTGTCAAAAGTCCACAGATATTGTGTGATATCCAATGTTGTTAATGACTTTATAAACTAGTAGTTGATTTTTATGCAAACCATAGACCGGTAGAATAGTTTTTGCAATATCTTTATATAAAAGCAACGTTGAGTATATTCGCGGCAAATTGAATATTGACTTTAATGTTCTATTTTGCAATACCTGAAAAGATTTCAAATCCACGTTTTTCGTGAAAGCGAAAACCAGAACTAGTTTGTTTAGATGGCTCTGTATTAAAGATTAAAATAGTATCATTTTTGTGCGTGTATCAAAATGGTTATTAAATGTATATAAAACTAGTGGGCAATGCTTCGCTATTGCATATTATTTTAAAAATGTGGGCGTAAAAGAGTCCCAGTTAAATGCTGTGAAAATTTCAGGAAGATCGGTCCAGAGGTTTGGTCTCCTATAAGGTACAAACAAACAAACAAATAAATAAACAAACACACATTCCATTATATATATATATAAATTCCAAGCGCAGGAGATATTTTGGATTTCAATATTTCGATATGAGTCTTCCACATTAAATTACTCTAGAGTGTAACACCTAAGTATTTTATATTTTTTACTTCCACAATTTCAGTTCCATCAACTCTAATCGAACAGTTGGTAAAATTTCGATGAAATGTGATGAACTTAGTTTTGTTCGCATTTAGTACAAGTCTATTTAGACGGGCATATTCCACGATGAATGCGGCATCTCGCTCAATATTATTCTTTAAAAACCACACATTCCTTGAAAAGATAATAGAGGCATATGTCTTCTGCGTACATGAAAAGTTTACCATTAAGCTGGTCATTTACATATATTTTGAACAACAAAGGTCCCAAAACGCTTCCTTGTGGTACACCATACATGACTGATTTCATTGAACTTTTCGATTGATTTATTTGTACATATTGTTCTCTGTTATCTAGGTAGCTTCTCAGCAGTGCCAATTCTTTTCCTTTTATACCGTAAAATGATAATTTCTGGCACAGTATTACGTGATCCACAAGATCAAACGCCTTAGAAAAGTCGTAAAATATCCCAGCAACACCAAAAAAATCTTTGTCCAACCCGTCACATATGTAGTTGACCACATTAACAATAGCTTCTTCAGTTCCGCAACCTTTTTGAAATCCGTACTGTTTTTGAACAGCAAATTCTCACTTGTAAAATATAATGATAACTGGGTATATATGATCTTTTCAAAAATTTTGAAAATTTTGAAGATGAGTTTAACTCTTTTAGTATAGGCACAATTTTGTGAATTTTTTCGGATAAATACTATTGTTAAACGAACTATTAAATAGCAATTCAGCACACTCTTTTATCGTCATAGCAGTAAGTTCGTTACCACCGACACTTTTACATACATCCAAATCCAATATTATATCGCATATTTCTTCAATAGTTACTGTCACAAAAGTAAATATACCATAATGTCGCCGAAGGGTTCTAAGATCGTTCCAATGATCATGTGGAGTAACTTGAATTTGTTGCTTCAAATTCACAACTGAAGTCACAAAGTAACCGTTAAACCGCTCAGCCTTTTACAAATCGCATAATATGACTCCTCTCTCATCTTTAAGAATAATATCATTTTTAGAACCTCATCCAAGTGTTCGGTTAAAAAATTGCAAGCATTGCCTTGGTTGTCTATTGAAATTATTTAGATTACTTTGGAGATAAGTATTCATAGATTCCTTGTTCGCAAATTTGATAACTTTGCTGTTACGTTTCAACAACGATACGCTGACACAGAAACACCTTATCCTTCTTTTTATACCATCACCCTTAGGGATGAGGGTATATATCATTTGATACGAAAAAAGTGTAACGCATTAAAGGAGACGAGTTAGACCCCCAGTATCTTAAGACCAAATTCGTTTCAGTACTTTTTAAGACGATTGAGCTATGTCCGTCTGTCTGGCCGGCTGGATGGCTGGTCAGCAGGATAACTCGAGTAAACCTTAACGGATCGGTATGAAAATTTAACAGTATTAATATTTTTTAAAACGAACTTATGGGATTGTAAATGGGCAAATAGCCTCACCCCTTCTGGTACCTCCCATACAAAATTACCTATTTTTGGAACGGAACTCACCCCCATAGTCTTACATACATATCTTTTTTATAACTAAACTGAATTCACTCAAATTTTGCATATGATGTTTGCATATGAAAACTGGACTCAGCAATGAATATGAACTTCTGGTACCTCCCATACAAAATGACCTATTTTTTGCAAATTTAATATTTCTGCCATAACTTCCAAACGGGCACTTGGAGGACAATGACAAATGGTCGGTTTTTTTATCTTGCGATAGTAAGCAAAACCTCAGAAAACTTACTATTTGACGCACCCCTTCTGGTACCTCCCAAACAAATTCCCGAATTCACCCTCATAGTCCTACATACATATCTTTTTTTGTAAGTACAATTAATTCAGTCAAATTTGGCGTAACTTGTACTGTTATGAAAATTTGAATCAGTAATGAATATGGATTATATCGGATCACCCCTTCTGGTACCTCCCATACAAAATTACCTATTTTTGAAAAATTAACATTTATCCCATAATTCCAAACGGACACTTGGGGGGTAGAAAATTGGTCAATTAATTTATCTTGTGATGGGAAGCAAAACCTTACAAAACATAACTATTTGACGCACCCCGTTTGGTACCTCCCATACAAAATACCGAACATACCCCCATAGTTTTAAATACATATATTTTTGTAAGTACATTGAATACAGTCGAATTTTCCGTAAGTAGCACAGTTATGATAATTTGAATCAGGAATGAATATGGATTATACCGGATCACCCTCTGGTACCTCCCATACAAAATGACCTTGTTTGGAAAATAAATATTTCTGCCATAATTTCTAAACCGGCACTTGGAGGATAATCAAATTTGGTAATTAATTATCTTGTAATAGGAATTATTATTGGGTGATGGTATTTATCAGTCAGTTTACCTGACTGAAATTTCTGTACTGGTTTATCTATATATAAAAAAATGGTGGCAAAAATGTATAGTAATTCATCAATTATGAACGGCTGGACCGATTTTTGCTGCAATTTTTTTTCAGCTGTTCGTAATTCCCAGGAGAAAGTTTATGTGGAAAAAAAATTTTGGGAAAATCTTCCGAAAATGTCGGAAAATTGGAAAAAAAAATCGAAAATTGCCTTTTTGTATGGAATTTTGTGTACAATTGTTAAAAAAGGCTTTTCGAATAGAAAAATGGAAAATTTTTGTTAAAAAATGCAAAAAATTCCAGAAGAATTCGAAAAGTTTGAATTTGTTTTTTCGACGAATTTCTGCATTTTATAGTATGATTTTATAAATTTGGATGATGGAATTGTGATAAATTTCCGATAATTATTCAAAAAAGACTTTTCGAATGGAAAAATAGAAAAAATTTTGGTGGAAAATTCGGAAAAACTTGGATTTTTTCTACAAAATTTTGCATTGTATCGCTTGATTTGATAAAAATCGATAATTGAATTTTTGTTTAAAATTTTGTATGCAATTGCTCCGTAGTGGCTTTACGTATATAAAAATAGAAAATTTTTGTCGAAAAATTACGGAAAAATGCCAACAAATTTAATTTTTTTTTTAAACGAAATTTTGAATTTTATCGTATGATTGATAATTTTGGACGTTGTTTATCTGTAATATTTCGTATAATAGAAAAATTCTTGGTGGAAAACTCGAAATATTCCGTAAATACTTGAAAAATATAAATTTTTCGACGAAATTTTGCACTGTATCGCTTGATTTAATGATTTCAAGAAAATTTGGGATTATTATGTTAAAAGATTAAACACGAAATGTTCGAACAATTTCAAAATATACTGCATGAGAATAACGCATTGGTCCGATGTTAAAAACCGCATTAAATACAATGCATTCCGACGACCACAAAATCATTATCAGAGCAGGACAATTCGATGCTCCCACTATAAATGAAGTCGCAGTGGTGATTGTTGGGAAGAATGTGGAATCACGCTATATTGTTCTCAAGCGTCGGGATGGTAGACAACTGAAGCATGACCCATCGGTCATATGAAGCATTTCAATACCCGTTGATGTTCTGTCGTGGAGAGGGTGGCTATCACCTAAATTTAAAAATGGTCAATAGAACAAAAGGTTACAAGTCATCACTTTTTCTTCATTCTCCATTTAAGTTCGAATTTCGATCTGGAAATTAATTTCTGATCGAAAACATGTGCGTGCTGCATTCAATCAAGAATTGCAACGAGATCAAGCATTGATTGAGATTGAAAAATGTGCCGCCTTTGAATGCCGCGCAAACGAACGTGTACGATTCAATGATGGAGGTTGTTGACGGTGGAACGGGAGGCATTTACTTTCTCGATGCCCCCCAGGCCAGACATTCGTCATTTCTATGATTCTGGCAACATTTGCTCAAGATCGCAAATTCCGTTAGCTGTTGCATCCGCTGGTATTTCTACCACGTTGTTGAAACGCGGTCGACCTGCACTTTCCGCTTTGAAGCTGCTGATGAATCTTTTCACGGTTGACAAGCCAAAGTGCAGCGAAATTGTTGCGAGAATGCAAAATCATCATTTGGGATGAATGCACGATAGCCCCTAAACGAGTTTTGGAGGCAGTTGACCGAACGATTAGGGATTTACGAGGTGATTCGAGATGATTTGGTGTGGCTATGGTATTTTCGTCAAACGCGTCCCATCATCCCAAAATCTACTGCTGCTTATGAAATTAACGCATGCCTGAAATCGTCATCTTTGTGTTACTGAATTTTCAAGACAGCTATTGGCACTTGGAAATGGCCAAATTCCTGTTGATGTTTCAACTGGATTGATGACGTTCCCGGCAAATTTCTTCGAGTTTACATCGTCAAAGAAGGAACTCATCACCAAAGTTTTCCCCGGCATTGCAAAAAATTATAAAAATCTAGATTGGATAAGTGAACAGGCCATACTAGCAGCGAGGAATAAGGTCGTAGATAGCTTGAATGTTATTATTCAAAGTCGAATCGATGGAGACCTGCATTCATACAAATCGGTTGGCAGTGTGACCAACGAGAATGAGGCAACCATTCTTTTTTGTAGATGTGCCAGGAACTCCGCCGCATAATTTACAGCTGACGGTGGTATCGATCATAAGCATGTTGCGGAATCTGAATCATCTTAAAGTGTGCAACGGTACGCGTTTGTCGGTCAAGATACTGATCATCAATGTGATTAAAGTGACGTTCATCAGGGGCAAATTCCAAGGAGAGGACATCCTTATCCCACGAATTCCTATTATTCAAACCGATCTTCTTTTCCAAATTCAAGCGAATTCAACTCCCCATTCTATTGGCTTTTGCGATAACAATCAATAAATCGCAAAACCCCTCAATGAAAGTTTGTGGGATCAATCTCGAATTTCTCTGCTTTTCACAAGATCAGCCGTAGGTTGTCTGTTCGCGTATTGGTAAACCGTCTTCATCGTTTGTTTTTACGCCGGAAATAGAAAAACATTGTTAATTAGATCGCACTCTTCACCGCTCTTCACTAATTTCGATTAAATTCAAATAAATCAAATTAAAATTTGAACTAACTGTGATTTACTATACCCCTGGAGCTTGTATGAATTCGTTACCTTAGGAGCGAGACGAAGTTTGCCGGGTCCGAAGTTGTATGGCAGAACAACGTTTGCCGGGTCAGCTAGTTTTCTATAATTCAATAGTTTAGTTTAACATGTAAAGTTGCTTTAATTAATAAGCATAAGATTAAATGTACAAAACAATACAGCTTCATCGAAGTCTTGCAACGCCGTTCTGAGTGGAACCAAAATATCAATTATAGTGCAAATTGTATGAAAAGTGGGCAAGGGACGAATTATATTACAATAACTAGAAATTAAGTGTTAATGTTACTATATGTTCTTCGTACAAAGAATTATGAGATCAGTTGAGATGCGCTTAAAGGCATTGATCTCTTTTTGTAATTGATTGTTTGCACGAGTTTTGTATTGCCCTTTGGTAAGTAACACCGTCACAGGCAAATCAAATTTTGTTCGTTTTCATTTTCTATATTTTATGTTGCTTTTATATTCTTATATTGAACTCCACATATCCACAATAGGGTAAATAGTCAATGGTTGTGTAGGAAAATTTTTCAGTTCTTAGTGAAAAATTTATGTATGTTTATTCTAAAGTATATATCGCTTATCGGCTTAATTCTAAATATTCCCAAGGAAATGAGTTAATTTCTTCATCAATAAAATTCTTCTATTCTAAACAATCAGAGAATGGAATAACAATGAAGACAATGTCGAAATTATCTGATTTGCTTCGGCTTTTTTGCTTTCAATAATGAATTGCAGACAAATTTTAAAAATACAGTCGAGTACGGTTGTAGCGAACTTCCAGTGACTAGGCATTTAAATTCGTTATAGGCAAAATTCGTTATATCCGAGGTTTAAAAAATTGACTCAAAATTATTTTAATTATTTTTTATCAATATGTCACGGAATCCCGGGAATGCGACCGGGATTTCATTACGCTTATTTAATGAGTCAATATCAAAATGTTTGATAGCTTTAAATCTATCCCAATTATTTACCATAAAATTTCCGATTGGTGACTATGACTTGACCATGACTATCGTCTTCAGTCTTTTGATATTTTGTGTATCTTTCAAATGTTCTTTCATATATGTCCATGAGTTGATAAATACTAACTTTTTGATAGGCATATATTCTAAAACAATATTTTTAAGCCGATTAATTGACATATAATCTTCTTTGTTGGTGTACTGGGTGATTGTACCTTTAGGTGTTTAGCCGGGCGACGATAAGACTTTTCCGCTCTTTGTCCCAAGGAATACGAATTTCAAAAAAATTCTTATTCCATATTTCACAATTACCCTATAAAAAAAAGTGTTAAAAATCACTTCGTTAAGCTCTCTAACTCTATAACTAGATTACTCTGTGGTACCTGTTTTATCCCTTTTAGCCATTTTACCCCAGAAAGTACGAATTTCAAAAAATCCATCTTGTTCTTTAAGAATCTAGCTCATATACATTTCCACGATGAAAGCAATTGCCGTTTGGCTTGTATAATGATACCAGTTTTCTCACTTGTTAGATTTCTTTTCAATCTAATAGTACGAATTTGGAAAAATCCCTTCGTACATCTCTTCGTACATAAGGACACTGCTCATATACAGGTTTCACGACGATAGCTTTTCTAAGCATTAACAAATTTTCTGATAAACCATAACACGAGATTTGAAGAATTATTTGTATGTTTCATTTCATGTTTCTTTGTTTGTATTAAAATATATATTTATATTTGAATATTTTAATATTTTTATATTTTTATATTTTTATATTTTTATATTTTTTATATTTTTATAATTTTATATATTTTTATATTTTTGTGTTTTTATATTTTTATATTTTTATATTTTTGTATTTTTATATTTTTATATTTTTATATTTTTATATTTTTATATTTTTATATTTTTATATTTTTATATTTTTATATTTCTATATTTTTATATTTTTATATTTTTATATTTTTATATTTTTATATTTTTTTATTTTTATATTTTTTTATTTTTATATTTTTATATTTTTATATTTTTATATTTTTATATTTTTATATTTTTATATTTTTATATTTTTATATTTTTATATTTTTATATTTTTTTATTTTTATATTTTTATATTTTTATATTTTTATATTTTTATATTTTTATATTTTTATATTTTTATATTTTTATATTTTTATATTTTTATATTTTTATATTTTTATATTTTTATATTTTTATATTTTTAAATTTTTAAATTTTTATATTTTTATATTTTTATATTTTTATAATTTTATATATTTTTATATTTTTTTATTTTTAAATTTTTATAATTTTATATTTTTATATTTTTATATTTTTATATTTCTATATTTTTATATTTTTATATTTTTATATTTTTATATTTTTATATTTTTATAATTTTATATTTTTATATTTTTATATTTTTATATTTTTATATTTTTATATTTTTATATTTTTATATTTTCATATTTTTATATTTTTGTATTTTTATATTTTTATATTTTTATGGTTGGTTGGTATGCAGGCATCTCCTTCTTGAAAGGAGAACATTTAGGTCCTTATGGACCCATTGTGACACCTGTTGGGCATTTGTGCCATCCCTTCAACCTATGCTATCAGCGCGTGTTCTGACTGATCGCGTTGCCAGTTGTCGATTGGGAATCCGGGGTTTCGATCCAATCCGTCCAGTTGATAATTTTACAAAAGTTGTTAATCCTTCCGATGTCCAACGATGCAAGTTCTTCTACACCATTTAAGAAGGGTTTCCCCAGGGTTTCCAGTCTCCTTCTGTATAGCGCTGGGCAATCACATATAATGTGGTCGGTGGATGGTTCACTGCTACTGTTTCCGCAGTAGTAGCATTCGCTTTTCGTTGCGAATCCCATTCTGCTCGCATGCCTGCCTATGGGTCCATGTCCCGTCAGGAAGGTAATAATTTTCCTTATCTGGTCCCTCTCAAGACTTACCAGGTACGATGCTACAGGTTTCTTCATTCTTCCATCTGTCGTTTGCAATTCTAAACGTTAGATTTTCAATGGTACTTTTACAGGTGGATATAGGGCGAAGTGCTACGTGTTCAACGTCGCTTTCCTGCAGGGCTGAGCCCTGTCTGGCCCCTTCATCCGCTCTACAGTTGCCCTCGATTCCGCTGTGTCCGGGAATCCACGTAACCAGAACTCTGTTGTTCCTGGATATCTCGTTAAGAGATTTCCGGCAGGCACTGACCACTTTCGATTTGATGTCACAGGACTTCAACGAGTTTACCGCCGCTAGACTATCCGTGAACAGGAGTATATCCTCCTGTGGTATGTTCCTCACGTTGATCACGTCCGCGGCTCGTTTAATAGCAAGTATTTCCTTTTGGAAAACGCTGCAGAAGTCTGGAATTCTCGATCTTATATTTAGGCCCAGATCCGCGGAGTAGATACCGTAGCCGACCTTGTTATCCAGTTTGGACCCATCGGTAAAGATGTTTATTGGTCCATACATTGCGTTCTCGTTCTCTGCCCACTCCTTTCTGGAGGGCGTTCTAGTTTCGTATAGAACGTTTGATTTCCGTGTATTTAGCACGTAGTCAGTTTCGAGTGAGATGTTGATATGGTTCAGGATCTTTGAATGTCCGATGGAACGATGCCAATGATCAATCTCGTTTAGTCGAATAGCCGATTTGAGAGCGGAGCATTTGCAGCTCAGATCAGGTGGTAGTAGATTGAGTATCGTGTAGAGAGCCTTAGAGGGGGTCGATCTCATACATACATGAACACGATCCAATTGTTTGAATTTGCTCTTCTTGTCGAGCGCGTACCACCAAACTATAGAGCCATATTGTAGTATTGGCTTCACTATAGCATTGTTAATCCAGAGTGTTACCTTGGGTTTAAATCCCCATGTTTTCCCGATAGCTTTACGACATGTATATAAAGCTATGAGTGCTTTGTTGGATCTGCTTTCAATGTTCTGTCTCCAATTAAGCTTCCTGTCTAATATAAGGCCCAGGTAGTTCGCCGTATCGGAGAAGTTGAGTTGTTTGTTGCCCAGATAGATGTTGGATGTAGCGGGCGATTTCTGTTTCCGTCTGAAAAGTACTAGTTCTGTTTTGTCCGGGTTCGCATTAAGCCCTCTACTGACACACCAGTTTGCCAGGATGTTGATATAGTCCTGCATCCTTTGTTCGAGACAAGATAAACTTCCTCCAGAGACGCAGAGTGCTATATCGTCTGCATACGTTACTACTGTACATCCTTCCGACTCCAACCGTTTGAGAACGTCGTTGACGGCAAAATTCCATAATAGCGGTGATAATACTCCCCCTTGAGGGGTGCCTCTAGTCACCCTTCTAGTGAGGGTGTGATTTCCCAGCTTTGAGGTGATAGTTCTCTTTAATAGCATGTTGCGAATCAGCTTGCTAATATGTGAGTTGATATGTAGGCTGTTGAGCTCTGTCATGATGCAGAGGGGTTCTATGTTGTTGAAAGCTCCCTCTATGTCCATAAAGGCAACTAGAGAAAATTCTTTCTTGTCTAGCGATTTCTCTATGGGATACAATAGTGCATGGAATGCGGTTTCTGTCGATTTCCCCTTTGTGTAAGCATGCTAAGCATTCGAAAGGAGATCCGAGCCGATTGAATTTTTGATAATGTCGTCCATGATTCTCTCAAGGGTTTTCAAAAGGAATGAAGTGAGACTTATAGGTCTGAAGTCCTTCGCTTTGGTGTGTGATGGCTTTCCCGCCTTTGGGATGAAGACCACCTTTGCCGTTCTCCATTGTATTGGTAGGTAGGATAATTTCATACAGCCGTTAAAAGTAGCCTCCAGCCATGGCAATAGTATCTCCAGTGACTGTTGAAGTTCGGCGGGTATAATGTCGTCCGGACCGGGTGATTTGTAGGGATCAACGTCGTTGATGGCGTCCTTGATCATGTTCCTTTCAATTACCGGTATTCTATCGCATAAGTCGGTAGGTGCGACGGTTATGGAGTTGGACTCTCCCCTCGGGAAGTGGGTAATCGATAGGATTTCCAAGGTTTCCTTTGAGGATTCAGTCCAGGTACCATCATTTTTCATTATGTATGCCGGGGCGCTGGTTGTCGACGATAATACTTTCCAAAGTCTACTTACCTCTGCGGTTTTTTCGACATCGTTGGTGTATTTCCTCCATGAAGATCGCCTTCTTTAGTAGTTTCTTGAAGAGTCTTAGATTCTTCTTGTACTCCTCCCATTGGTCTGTTCTCTTGGTCTTGTTGAAGGATTTTCTGGTGGAAGCACGGGATCTAGAGATATCGTCGTTCCACCATGGAGGCTTCTGCTTTTTGCCATCTTTTCGTCTTGGGCAGGATTTCCTGGTGCATAAGGCCAAGGCTTTTGTAACTTTTCCTACCATGCAGTCCAATTTTTGTGGGCTGTCAATGGTGAGATCAGTTGTATTCGGTAGGAGTTTTGCAAGGTGTTCCCTGTAGACGTCCCATTTCATCCTTCTCTTGTTGAAGGTTACTATCGGCTTCGTTATTTAAGCAGATATTTCAAAGGAAATATATTGGTGGTCGGAGAAGGAGTGAACATCCCGCCTGTTTGATATCAAGTCGTTTTTGGCATTAGAAATTGTCAGGTCTATAACCTGCTCAGTGATCGAGTTAATAAAGGTGGGCGAATCTCCCTGGCTATGCACTACTAAGTTTCTACTTAGAATATAATCAAAGAGTAACTCACCTTATTTTTATATTTTTACATTTTTATATTTTTATATTTTTATATTTTTATATTTTTATATTTTTATATTTTTATATTTTTATATTTTTAAATTTTTATATTTTTTATATTTTTATAATTTTTTATATTTTTATATATTTTTTTATTTTTGTATTTTTATATTTGTATATTTTTATATTTTTTTATTTTTATATTTTTTATTTTTACCCACGCCTCTTTCCCCCCCAGATACCGCGCGAGCTGGGGTCCATTTAAGCTAAACATGACGGTGGTCTCGGCCACAAGTCACTTCAGCACTTCATGTTAAAGTGTTTTTTTTTTGTTTGAATTGAATTAAATTGAATTGAAGTGAATTATATTGAATAGAATTTATAATATAAAAGTTATAATTGATCATTTCCACATATCACTGTTTTACGACGTGAGGCGTAACATCAGCCTAAAAACATCCTCATAATCCGGCATGTTCCCAAGGCAATGGCTTTCGACATTTCATGTAAAAGAGATGAAAGTCCCAATTCGTCGAGATGTTGCGTAACAGAATTTACCACAATACCAGTACTCGATATTACAATTGGGATAGTCTGTACAGTTGTTAGGTGTTCTCTCTGTTTCACTTCAAACGCAAGATCTGCATATTTGGAAATTTTTTCACTTATGGTACGATTCACGTTATCGGAAAGTGGAACTGCGACATCTAGGATGTATCCAACCCTTCTGCGTATGTCTATCCATATTATATCTGGTCTGTTGGCGATGATTGTCCGATCAGTTGACATTGTTCGGTCCCAATAAAGTTTATAATTTCTGCTCACTAACACTGCCTCAGGTTCATACCTGTAATATGGAAGTTTTTCTTCCAAGAAACCGCTTCTTACAGCAAGGCTTTGGTGGATTATTTTCGCCACGTCGTTATGTCTTTTGTGGTATGCCGTACTCGCCATTATCGAACAACCATTGATGATGTGTTCCGTAGTCTCCGCAGCCTGACCACATCGCCGGCAACGGTTATCAATGTCTTCATGCAGGATAACTCGGCGGAAATGCTTGGTGTGCATTATCCCATCCTGTATGGCCATTAAAAATCCTTCCGTTTCCGGAAACAGTTGTCCGTATTGGAAACATATAGTGGAGGCATGTTTATCCACATTTTCGAGGTCCAGTTGGTGTGGAAATTTGCCATGTATGGCCTTATGCTTCCATTGCTCCACTATATCGGCATCACTAGTTACATTTTCCAGGGGTGCAAAACTAGGTGTTGATAGTTTAAGTGGGGTGTGGTTTGCATCCAGATTTACCAGGATGTAGTATCGGTCAATCTCCGATGCAATTTCATAGAAAAATTCCCGGAGATTGTGAATCTGGCTATAATTTTGGTTTTTAATGTTAACCACACCCTGTCCGCCCAGATTACGTGGCAACATTACTCTTTCGATAGAAGCCTGTGGGTGGTGTTGTCTATACCTCGTTAGTGTTGTTCTTATTTTTCTCTGAGCTGAATTCAATTCCGTGTCGCTCCACGCTATTATCCCGAATGAGTAAGTTAGTATTGGGATGGCATAGGTATTAATTGCCTTAATCATGTTCATTGAATTCAGCTTAGTTGCACATAGACTTCTTATTCTTGCTTCGAATCGCATTTTTAAAGCTTCCCTTATACTTGTATGGTGGATTCCTCTCATTTCCTCCACTCCCAGGTACTTATAGGTTTGGTCACATTGCAGCATTTCTATAGTATCATCATGGAGGGTAAACCCTTGTGAATGAACTACTTGTCCTCTTATCATTTCAACAGATTTACACTTATCGAATCCAAATTCCATGCATATATCTCTGCTGAATGATTCGACCATGCGTACCAGATTTAAGAGGTGGTATTTCGATCGAGCAAACAATTTTAGGTCATCCATATATAGAAGGTGGGTGACCGCGGACTGTCGCTGTTGATATTTTATGCGATATCCATTAGGGGAGTTGTTCAATGCTGTGCTCAGAGGTGAAAGGCTTAGACAAAACCAAAGCGGGCTAAATGTATCTCCCTGGAAAATCCCTCTTTTTATTTTAATTTCCCTGGTAGTTATCCCGTTAAGAATGATTTTCGTCCTCCATGTGGGCATAATCCTTTCGAAAAAAGAAACTATTTTTTCGTCCACTCCGTTGTTTTTGAGTGTTTGGATTACGTATGGATGGGGTACGCTATCGAACGCTTTTCTATAATCAATATAAGCAACACTTAAGTTTCGTTGGTGGCAAATAGAACTTCTTGTGATTATAGCATCGATTGTAACCAATTCCTTGCAGCCTCTTGAATTTCTTGCACATCCCCTTTGCTCTAATGGTAGTAAGTTGTTTGTAGTACAATGGTGGTAAATTTTATCAGATATGATACTTGTTAGTAGTTTATACAAAGTTGGTAAACAAGTAATAGGGCGATAGTTTTCAGGGTTATCTGTATCACCGTTTTTATGCAGAAGATAAGTTCTGCCAGCTGTTAGAAAAGATGGAATTACCGCTTCCCCACTCAATATCTTATTCAGATGTAATACCAGTTATGGGTGAGTACTAGTAAGATGTTTCAGCCAATAATTTTGTATTCCATCAACTCCCGGTGCTTTCCAATTTTTCGTTTTGCGTAAAGCCAGTTGCAGGTCCGATTCAGTGATGGAACTAGAATGCATACGTTCTGGTTGCATTATTATTTTTATTATATTATTATATTATATTATATTATATTATTATATTTTTTTATTTTTATATTTATATATTTATATATTTTTATATTTTTATATTTTTATATTTTTATATTTTTATATTTTTATATTTTTATATTTTTATATTTTTATATTTTTATATTTTTATATTTTTATATTTTTATATTTTTATATTTTTATATTTTTATATTTTTATATTTTTATATTTTTATATTTTTAAATTTTTATATTTTTTATATTTTTATAATTTTTTATATTTTTATATATTTTTTTATTTTTGTATTTTTATATTTGTATATTTTTATATTTTTTTATTTTTATATTTATATATTTTAGTTTTTATTTGGCATTATACTTTCATTTATTTCATTCTTCTTATTATTTTATAATATTTTGTTTCTTATTGTTTCATTCCCTACCCAAAACCCATCGCCAACTACCATTACAAATGACAAAATATCACATTAATTTAAACTTAATAGAATTGTATATTTGTAAATTTTAACATTTTTTCTTAATTATGATTTTAAACACATCGTTGTCGTTCCAGCATTTGGTGTAATCCGTTTGCTCGTGTAGCTTCCTCAAGAAGACAGCTGGATTTCTTCTAAATTCGTTGCAATCTGGAAATAGATAGAAATAAATAAAATATAATTAGTACAATGCATTTTTTAAAGTTATAATGTATTTTTATATATTTTTGTTTAGTTGATTTCAGAAATATGTTTAAAACTATCACAAATTACTACTTTTCACTTATCTGTCTACTTACTTAGGGTGAATCCGCACATATTGATTGTTTTCACTGCTCTCGAAAACTGACAATGATTTACGAGTTGCACCAGAAACTCGTCGTACCTCTCGTTAGGATAAAACGTGCAGCTCATTTGTTTTAACGACTTGTTTAGCCGGAACAAATTCAGCCAGAACGTTAAGGCCAAATCAAACACGTCCAGAGGAATCTCCAAATTAATAACGCCCGTTTTAATTCCTTCGATTGGTACGTCCAAATCCATTCCCTCGTAGCGAAATCCACAGCCGTTGAAGTTTTTTATACAAAGATTTTGAAGGCTGGAATGTGTTAATAGGCCTATTATATAGGACCAGCTTAGCAGAGGTACAGGATGTGGTATCATCAAAGTGTTCAATGTTCCCAGTACAAGTAGCATTTTTAAGTCCACATAACCCTCTTGTATATTCAGTGTTTGCAGTTGGCTGCAGGTCTCCAAAGAGATAGTATTAAAACTGCCATCTGCTGACCAGGGGTGGTACCACGTCAACTCCTTGAGGGCATTTGGTGCGGTGGGGAATTCAAGTCCCTGTGTGATCGCAGAATCAATATTTAAACACTCCATCAATGGCGAGACTTTAATCCTGTGGATTTCCCCATCGTAGTTGGTATTTTTGGAACTGAATTTTGCTATAATTGTATGCGTCAATATCTGCTCCAGGTTTTTGTATGTCAAACCTCGACACCAGTTGATAGATAATTCGCGCACTTTGGCTGGCATCACCATGTGTTTGACGTGGTTGAATGTAGAATATCGAATTTCGAGCACTCTCAGCTCTTTGCAGGCGAATCGCAGAATGGCCAACGTTTTGTCGGTAATACTCTCCACTACCTCTAATTGGAGAGTGGTAATATTATCGAAATATCCTAGAAATACGGAGAAGTTGTTGGGCCATCTATGCTCTTCAAAAGTTGCCTCTATGTGCAGCTCCTTTAGCTGTGATGGAGAGTAGTCATCACCCAGCTGCAGTCCTGTTCCGGGTTCTAACGCAGCAGACATGTGTAGTGTCTCAAGATGTCCTTGGTGCACAAGTTCTTGAAACTTGTGGAACGGCAGGCGAAACCTTAGAAAATCTTTAATGCATATTGACTTCAGTTGCCGCAAACCGGGTAATACCTGGTGCAGAATTATATAAATATCGTTGCCTAGTGAACAATCAGTTATACAAAGCTCCTCTAACTTTGGGAATAACGCGGCCACCAACCTTATATGATAGAGGGGTATCGACATAAAGTTATACGTGAGGCTTCTTAGATTTTTGAATTCCTGAATATTTAGATGGTTTTGTTGAAGCAATTGTCCGTATGTTAGATCCGTGGCCACATACCCATACCTTTCCAAATCCAGTTTGATGTTACTCAGTCGTAATTTTTCTACGCCGTGGGAGAAAACTTTAAGGAACTCCTGCAGTTCTTCGAAATTCGCACTTAAGTGATTTGCCTCCGTTTCGTTGGTCACTATAAAATCCCAACCTTTCTCGAAAATGTTTAAGGAACTGTAATTTTCTTTGAATAAAAATGAGTGGAACACACTAGCCATTTGAGAATTAGCGCGAGACAGTCGCAATTGTGATTGCAAATCAAGTTGCTGGTATATTTGCAGAACTAGGTCGGCATTTGAAAATACAGATTCAACACTCTGGAAAGCCATTGTAGTAAAGTTATTGGTTATAATTTTAGAAATACGTAAAACAAGATTCAAGTTAACACTTTAATGTCACGTTGTGTACTGACTATGAGGCGGACTGATCCCGCTTTTATACTTGCAAATTAAGTCCTTAGTCGAGGTAAATAGTTGCTACCTGTAGGACATTTGTCATGTGGGCAAGGCTAGTGCTAATTATTAGCATATGGCTTCGGTAAGCGGTGGTGTTTTTCGCGGTCATAGGTAAAAAGGGATTAAAAGGTGAAGAAGTTCACCTACTATTTGTGTGCAAATCAGCGCTACCTGTTTTCATAGTGGCAAATCAGTGATCAGAGGAACATTATAGTGATAGAAATTACATCTATCATATGAGAAAGAGAGAGGGAGATAATTGTTTTGCAGGTTACATACTATACAACCATCGCACAGAGGGGCGAAATCACAAAAAATGGAGATTAATTAAACTACTTATCCGATTTTAAAAATTCTTTCACTATTAGAATGCTACATTATCACTGAGTGACATATGCTAAACATCTTTTGGAAAAGTGGGCGGTGCCACTCCCCCCTTATTAAAAATCGCTCTAGCGGACATAGTAATAGACCGATTGTCATGAAACTTTCCAAATGTTCAACTGTTGACCTGCTATAGTCCTTGTCCAGACTTGGTTTTGATTGGATAAAGGGGCGCGGCACCGCCCATATAACCTGAAACTTAAAACGGATATATCTCATGAACTATTAGAGGTATCAAAATGAGATTTGGTATATATGTTGATCGTACAGTACGAATTACATCCAAGGTGAAATAGGGCGGTGCCACACCTCCGTTTCAAAAATTGCTCTGGCTTAGTCGATTTAATTTTTTTTTTTTTTTTTTTTTGAAAAAAGTAATACAATTTTTACAAGTAATCAATTTATTTTTATTATATATGTAGACGAAAGGGGGATAATTGTATCTTATATGTAATATATGGTACTCGAAGCAGATATTAGAATTGTTCGATCGTGCGCGGATGTGTCTGGTGAGCGTTTTGTTCAAAAATATAAATAGCTTGTTCCTTCAAGACTACAAAATAGGAAAAAAAAATTATACATAAGTATTTATATATATGTCCAAAGTCATATGCCCTAAGTCATCATACTCTAAAGCATCGCCCTCGATATAATCATTGTCGTCATATGTATCATGATTTGTGCCTTCAAAACTTAAGGCGAAACTAGTAGATCTACAACTGATTTTGGAAGTTGGTAGATTTTTTTCGGCAATTTTGTTTTACAAGATAGGATTGGGTCTGAACTTAGTAGGAACCTATTTAATATGTCCCGATTGCAATCCTCCCAACTACATTTGCTAGAAAAAGGTTCTCTGTAGTTTTTAAAATCTTTGTTTCGGGCTTCCTGGACTTCCTCAGACAGTTCACCGATCTGTAATAGCGGGTGCGAAATGATTTATGGGCCATGTATTATAAACTTATTTATGTCATTGTAACACACAGTTGCCAATGATATACAAAAACACAAATTATAACAACGAAAACGACGAAAATGCAAACAAAAGACAAGAACTGGTGTTCTTTGCTTGAGTGACTATTTTCACAATTAATTTAACAAAAACATTTTGCGCAAAATCGCGCAAAATGTTATTACGGAATATGAAAGCCTAGGAACTGTAGCTTCTTAAAAAATTAATATTTGAACGCCAACTGACGCCATTCATATTTAAATATCCACGAATATTTTGAAAATAGCCAAAATTTAGACATATTTTAAAAAAAAATTTTAAAATTATTTCTACACAACTTTTCTTAATACAATTATTTTTATAACAACGCTAAAATACCTGAATTTAAAGACTCCATTGTAAATATATTACTTTTGGCTTGCGAAAAACTATGTATTAAGCGTCGAAATATACCGAATTTCAATTAACACTATTGTGCGTGAATAACTCAAAAATTACTTAACTTTAATACAATGCAGCTTGACAAGTAAAATACATATGACATTGAAATTTTCAGTTGTGATGTAGAATTTTATATACTTTAATCGGATACTAAGTATTTTTCAAAAAATCGAATTTTAATTTTTCAATTAATCTCCATTTTTTGCGATTTTGCCCCTCTGTGCATCGGCTAGCTGACTAGCGATTTAAATTGTTGTTGATATAGGTATTTGAACAGTTACAGGAGAAAGAGTGTTAATACTCGTACAGTTACTCGATGCAGCGGCTAGATGATTTTTCCGATGGCAACTTAAAGCATTCAGCTATCCTATGTATCATGTGTATTTGATGTATGTATGTGTATTTGATTTTCTTGTGTTAGTTTTGTCATAATTTTGTTGGATTGTTCTCTAGAGAAAATTGTTTATATTACACCGTGCTACAATGGTTTTCACACTTGATGAAGAACATATAAACGTGAAACTGTAGACTTTATGTAGTAAGACTGCGTTCTCAGTTTATCGCCAGAACGTTAGAATTTTTCTTAAAAGGACTTCAAAGTTTCAAAGGATACACCACTTTCAAAAAATTAAATCAAATATATCCACGAACCATATGATAACGATATGGGTATCAAATGAAAGGTAAGAATCTCAGCAATGCAAACAAATAACAGATATTAATGGATCTGGGCCAAAAATTTCATGAATGTCCTTTTAAAGTTTTAAAGCACAATATCATATAAATAATTTTTTCTGAAAAAATTATTAATCCTGTTTCAAAATATTGTATGTATACAAAAAAACTGAATTAAAATTAATTAAAATTAAAACGTTGACTTTGCCGCTTATACTGATCGTCTGTGTCACGACATATAGTCCAACAATATTCTGCTATCATGTGGCATGCCCTTTTTCCTCGATCGATTTTCAATCGTCGCGATTTCATGATGGAAGCGCTCACCATACTCATCACTGAAATTTCCCAAATTGTCGGGGAAAAATGTCAAGATGGTTGTTTAGAACATGAATCTTTTTTGCAATTTTTGGTCTAGATCCATTAAACTCTGTTATTTGTTTGCATTGTTGAGATTCTTACCTTTCATTTTATACCCATATCGTTATCATATGGTTCGTGGAAATATTTGATTTACTTTTTTGAAAGTTGTGTACCCTTTCAAACTTTGAAGTCCTTTTAAAAAAATCCTGACGTTCTGGCGATAAACTGAGCACGCAGTTTTACTACATAAGGTCTCTAGTTTCACGTATATATGGTATTCATCAAGTGTGAACAAAAAATTGAAAATTGTAGCAGGGTGTTATAATTTTTCAAAGATGTAATTTTCACCTTGCTAAGAAAATCATATATTCTTGCTTTATCATGTAACATAACTCTACATGACGTGTTTATCTTTACGAGCGCATCCTAAATTCAAATGACTTCTCTGTAGCTGCCTTCGTGGACATAAAAGGGGCTTGCAATAATGTGAAGTCATGCGAAATAAGGAACTCTTTGAAGATCATTAATGTATCACGTCTGTTAGTGAGTTGGATGGATAGTATGCTGGGAAACCGTGTCGTCTGCTTGAAACTTGGTGGAAGCTAATTGAAAAATATAGCTAGTAGAGGAACACCACCGGTGTTAAACCTGTCCCCTCTTCTTTGGGTCCTTGTGATAAACAGAGTACTTAAATAGTTTATTGAGGATGGTACGAAAATTGTGACATATTCAGACGATGTGGTCATCATGATTGGTGGGAAATTTCTACCAACCTTGTATGACCTTCTCCAAACTGAACTTGGACAGCTTCTACGATGGCCAAGACCTGTGGTCTGGGGGTGAACACTCAGAAAACGGGATTGGTTCTCTTCATTCGTATTTATGCGGTAAAGGATTTTAGGCCACTGATCAGAAGCTAAATATGTCAAGAAATATCTAGGAAAGCTTAAAGAGCAGTATCTATGCCCATTATGCGTGCCGGAACACTATATACAAAAGTTGGGGACTAAGACCAAAGGTCCCAATGTGGCTGTGTACCACGGTAGTCCAGCCAATTATATTACCTAAGCAGGTTTGATTTGGTGGGAGGTCCTTGATAAGAGAAATTTGTTAAAAATGCTCGGCAAGGTCCACTAGATGGCTGCAATGGGCATTACTGGGGCTAGAAAGAGCACACCATCTTCCTGGGCCTTCCGCTCCTAGACTTGTACGTCAGGCTATTGCAGCCTGATGGATAATCAGACTAAGGAAAGCTGGAGATTGGCATCAATCCATACATGGGAAGATTTTTCGTTCTGATTTGTTGAAGAAATGTGTGGATTTTGGTAAAGTAAACGTTGAAATGACGGAATGGAATGACGGCAGGACTCTTCGTGGTGACTTTATATTCAAATGTCACCATACCTGTTAAATTTTGTTTACGATTAGTAATCAATTACATTACATTTTAAAAGAATCGTAATCATTACATAATTCTTTATTAAGAATTTTGTAATTACTAATTGATTACGATTAAAAATAATCAAAAAATAATCAAGATTACTGGAGATTACGAAAAAATAATCGAAAATAATCAAAAGTAATCAAAAAATAATCCGACTACTTCCAACCATTACTTTCGAATATTTTTGATTACTTTCAAAAATTGGCCTTTACATGACAAAAATCTAAACAAATAATTCAGATTTAAGCGTTTGCTTTTTTTTATAAACCAGTAGGCGTCGGGAGTGTGATGCAAGGTAAAGCTTCTGATCGGTTTAACTTGGCAAACCCAGAGTGATCCTTGCCAATTGCACTTCAAGTCTACTCACAGAGCTCCGTATTCGTAGTACTACTGCGGACGGAGTACCTCCACGTGGTGACGCCTGGAAGCGTGCCTCTGACACCCGTCAGAGCACGACTAACTGTGAGGGGCGAAACCTAAAACCCAGGCACGTCTGCTCAGAGTGAGCGGTACCCTGGTCAGCGTCTGACCCAGAATGGGCGGCTGTAATAAAATCCTGGCAGGAGGAGAAAACTGCGACGTGGTGCGCTGGGCTTGCAACCCGCCACCGACGTATAAACTATTGCAATGAAAAGAAGTAAGAAAAGAATAAAATGGACCCCCCAAAATGTTGACGACCACCGCAAACGAATTAAGGACCATGATTTAAGGATATGCACCTGGAATGTTAGAACACTGTATAGACCAGGTGCCTCTATCCAACTGGCGGAAGTCCTCGAAGAATACAAGGCTGACATAACCGCTTTACAGGAAATCCGGTGGACGGGACACGGGTGCTCGCGCATGAAGACGTGCGACATCTACTATAGTGGCCATGCGGACAAGCACGAGTTTGGATGTGGATTTGTGGTTGGCAAGAGACTGCGACACCTAGTCTCAAGGTTCAACCCGGTGTGTGAACGTATAGCCACCATAAGAGTCAAAACAACGTTTTTCCACATAACACTTATATGTGCCCATGCTCCGACAGAGGAGAAAAGCGATGAGGACAAAGACGAGTTCTACGAGAGCCTAGAAAATGTATATGACCGTAGCCCGAGCCATGACATTAAAATTGTACTAGGCGATTTTAATGCTAAAATAGGCAGGGAAACCGCATTTGAGCCTACCATCGGAAAATTCAGTCTGCACACCGAAACGTCGAACAATGGCATCAGACTGATTGATTTCTCTGCGGCAAGAAATATGGTAGTTTGCAGCACTAGATTTGACCATAAAAATATTCATAAGGCAACATGGTTATCTCCAGATCAATTAACAAGGAATCAGATTGATCATGTGGTAGTCGATGGAAGGCACGCATCGAGTGTTCTGGACGTACGAGTGATTAGGGGTGCGAACATTGACTCCGATCACTTCCTTACCGCAGTTAAGGTACGCACAAGGCTAAGCATGGCGAAAAACGTACGTAACCAGGCACAACGAAAGCTGGACATCGGTAAACTGCGGACCACAGAGGTAGCAAACGCCTACTCCAACCACCTAACTCAACTGCTGCGGAATGCTCCAACCCCTGACAATATAACCTCGCAGTGGCAAAATATAGCCGACTCCTTAGAACGGGCTGCGAGAAGCGTACTTGGATACTCAAAGCCGTCTCAAGAAGATGCCTGGTACGATGATGAATGTCGCAATGCCACGAGAGAGACGGTTGCTGCATACAGGGCGAAACTGCAGCCAATGGCAACGCGAGCTGTTCGTGAACGGCACAGGGAGAAGAGACGACAGGCAACGCGTCTTTTTAGAAGAAAAAAGAAGGAGCTGAAGAAGAGGCAGGACGAGTGCACTGAGTTGCTCCGAAGTAGAGGGGAAGCCCGAAAATTCTACAAGAGAGTGAAAGCGAGAATGCGTGGAACATGGTTGCCCTCCTGCAAGGACAGCGATGGTCAGCTAGTGACGGACCCGGATAACGTTCTGAAGATATGGAGAGATCACTTTAGAAATTTACTGGATACTGACACCACTCCAGAAGACCCCGCTCCAATCCATGACGATGGTATTAACTGTCCACCTCCGAGCCAGAGCGAGATACGTATGGCCATTTCCCGCCTTAAAAACAACAAAGCTGCTGGAGCCGATGGTCTCCCTGCTGAATTGTTTAAGGCTGGCGGGGAGGAGCTGATTAGGAGCATGCATCAGCTCATGGAGAACATCTGGCAAGAGGAGAGCATGCCCGGGGATTGGAGTCTCAGTCTGTTATGTCCCATATACAAGAAAGGAGATCGTAGTGAATGTAAGAACTACCGTGGGATAAGCCTATTACCAATTGCGTACAAGGTCCTTTCAAGCATATTGTGAGAACGTCTAAAGCCAATTGTAGAAAAACTAATTGGACCATATCAGTGCGGCTTTAGACCTGGCAAATCTACTACGGATCAAATATTCACCTTACGACAAATCCTGGAAAAAACCCATGAAAAGCAGATCGACACCTACCACCTCTTTGTCGACTACAAAGCTGCCTTCGACTCTCCGATAAGGAATAGGCTATATGAGGCCATGTCTGAGTTTGGTATTCCTGCAAAGCTGATTCGACTTTGCAAATGTACCTTAGACAACACCAAATCCTCGGTTAAGATTGGTAAGGATCAGTCTGAACCATTCAACACGGAAAGAGGTCTCAGGCAGGGCGATAGCCTGTCCTGTACACTATTTAACATAGTTATGGAGAAGGTGATGAGAAAGGCTGGTATCAACATGTCTGGCACCATATTCCACAAAAGCCACATGCCACTAGCCTACGCCGATGATATAGATATCATTGGCCGAAATCTGCGGGATGTTACTGCAGTTTTCTCATCGCTAGAAAAGGAGTCAGCAAAAATGGGTTTAGCGGTCAACGAGGACAAAACAAAAATAATGATTTCGACGAACAAAGAGTCCTCTCGATGGGGACGCACCGTGAACGTTGACAATTATTGTTTTGAGGTAGTCGACGAATTTACCTACCTCGGATCTTCCGTCAACAAGATGAATAATGTCAGCCAAGAAATTAAACGGAGAATAGTGCTAGCCAATAGATGTTTCTACGGACTTCGGCAGCACTTTAGTAACACCACCTTCTCTCGGAATACTAAGAAACAGCTATACCAGGTGCTTATCTTACCTGTTCTGTTGTATGGTGCCGAATCATGGGTGCTTACTACAACGGACATACAAAACCTGGGAGTATTCGAGAGAAAAGTACTCCGAAAAATATATGGACCTATCTGTGTCGAAGGCCAGTTTCGCCATCGGATGAACCATGAGCTGTATGAGCTTTACCACGACATCGACGTAGCTAAAAGAGTCAGAATCCAACGACTTCGATGGCTGGGACATGTTGCCAGGATGGATGTAAATGCTCCAGCGAGAAAGGTGTTTGAAGGCGAACCTGAAGGACGGCGCAGAGCAGGGAGACCCAAACTCCGTTGGAAGGACCAAGTGGTAGGCGATGTGCCATCATCTGGTAGGACTAACTGGAGAACACACGCAGAAGACCGAAGCGTGTGGAATTCTTTATTACTTCAGGCCTCAAATTTATGAACTACGTTTCGTAAATTGTAATTGGCCACTTAAGTAAGTAAGTAGTTTTATAAACCAGTAAGAACGTTTCAGTCGGTAAAACTAACTTACATATACCCTCAGCCTCAATAAAACATTAAATTTTCTAGTACATTGATATTATTACTTCATCTCTGAAGTGGACTGAAAAGTACATTTGCAGAAGGGGCGTGGCTAGACTTCCAATTTGTTTTCCAAAACTTTATCCTGTTATAGCTTTTCTCAATACAGAATTTGGATACGATCCCGTTGGGTGTATTGATATTATTATTCGATTTCTAAAGTGGACGGAATGATGTATTCGAATGATAGGTACCAGAAGAATCGGGCCATGTAGTCCATTGCAATACCGTAAGTAATTTTGGAGAAATATTAACTCGTACAAAATTACAAAACATTTGCTTGCGTCTTTCAAAAGTTATCGTGAGTACCAGTCGGACAGCCAGATAGACGGACGTGGATTAAAAAGTCATGAATCGAATTTTGTTCAAAGAAACCTAAGTGTGTTACACTTTTGGGACGTATCAAATGATATATACCCTCCTACCCGTAGGGTGAGGGTATAAAAATATATATATGATGTACATTAGGCTTGTCGAAAAAATCGATGTTGGATTTTTGTCGGAACCACCCTCCAAAAATGATAAGTCTAAAAGGATTTTAGAACACCCAAAATTTGAGCACGGTCGAAGTATGTTAACCGCTTTAGGCTTAATGTTTTTAAGCTCCTATAGTCAAGTTTGAGGGCATAACTCAAGAAAGACTACTTCAATTCTTTTAATCTGTAAACATATAATTTCCCTGTACAATTAACAGTTTTGTAGTTATAAAAAAATAAAAAAAAATTGCCTTAAAAATTAAAAAAAAAGCGAAACGCGACAAACTTTTTTTTCGTGATCTATCTCTCATTTTGTTCATAGTTTATGTGACATTACGTGAAAGTAGTAAGACGACATTTTTCCGTTTCAGATTTTTTTTATTATTTTTTTGATAGAATTTCTTAGGAAATTTTTTTATTTTTTTCATAATTTATAACTTCAAAACTGTTGATTACGCAGAGAAATCACTTCTGATGTTTCTTGGACTTAAACTTATGTTACATCACTTAACATCAGTAAATTCTCATCTCTACGTTAAAATTTGAGGTTATCTCTATCGAAATGACCCTTATTTTGCCCTTTGAATTTACCCTTTCTTTGAAAATTTTTTTTAAAAATGTAGTCCGTGCCCTGAAATAGTATTTATTTCTATTTAAATTCATAAAGATCGCAAAAATATGAAAATTTTGCTTTTAAATTATATATTTTTATTCATAAACAAAACCTCAAAAACTAAATTAACGTTGTAATCAAAATTGCCTATTAAGCTAAATCTAGCCCACGATTAACCATAAATATATATATACACCATGTTTCGACCGAATATCAAATGACGAATCTACATAATGAATATCATTTTGGGAGGGCGGTAAGGTGCACAGAATAACAAAAAGTCCTTAAATTGTCTTCACACAAACTTCAAGACTGGACGCATCGAGTGGTCCTATCTGATGAACAATGCTATCTTTTTACAAAAATACTGCCAAAATGAGGTAAGCAAATTTCCAATCCCACAAAAAATCGAACAGTTAAAGAAAATATTTTATTTTGATGTTGCAGTTAATTTTCATCAACTGCTTAATTTAAATGAATAGTTTAAATATTTGATCACAATTTTCTACTACTATTTTTACACAAGAAAAAATATTTTTGAACCGAATGTCAAGATTTTGAGGGTGTAAGGATACTTGGTAATAGGATCATGTTGTACTCGACCATACCTACAACATGCAGTAGGTCAATCCCCAAGTTCTAAATGACTGTCATAATCTAACAAGAAAACGAAATAAATTTTAAAAGAAATTTTCGTATATAAAATGAAAGGAATTTTGAAAATAATCAAACATTTTCAAAAGTAATCGTTGAAAGTAATTGAATTATTTTTCGATTACTTTTGATTATTTTGAATTATTTTTTCGTAATCTATGGTAATCCCGATTACTTTTAGATTATTTGAAATCGTAATCAATAAGTAATCGTGTAAAACCGAATATAATAGTATTTTAATCATTACTTTACTTTTCAAAAATTTGTAATCTAATTACTAATGATTATGATTACTTATCATTATTTAACAGCTATGCTTTATATCTGTCTTTACTGATGCACAGTGGTTCCTTTTCGGGGGTTTTTGGAATTGATTTTGTAACTTTTGAACGAATAATGCTATGCTGATAGCTCTAAAAAGTTGGTCACCTCAGGTGTTTCAAAATTTCAAACGTGCTTTTATGAACCGATTTAAAAGATTTAGTGCTTCAAAAAACATGCTTTCATGTATATATTATCGAATTTATGACAAGAGATATTTAAGAATTTGTGTAATTTTAGACGAGGTTGATTTAGTATTTTTAAGGTTGTGAGCTCAATATTTCTTGGATTGTAAAGTAATATATATTGTTGTTTTCCTCATAAATTCTAAATGAAATTGCTGAAAGAATGATGCAAATATATTGCTCCGGTCAGAAGTTATAAGCGTTGCAAGGAAAAATTCCAGTTTTTAGTTATTTCTTTTTTTTTTTGCAAAACGGCGGCTGCTTTCTTACGCAGGTTAAACAAAAAAAATTCCCGGAGGTGTCATATTCTTTGTTATTTCTCATAGAAATGTTTATGTAGATGTATTGAATGCTAAATTGTAATCATTTTAGTAAAACGGTTCCAAGGCAAGGAAAACCAAAAATAACCTATTTTTTTAAAAAAAAAATATTTAAATTCTCAAAAAAAAAATTTTTTCATACTCAAATTGCAAAGCGCCTATCAGATATATGAATATGTAATTTTTTGACCACATATGTGGACTAGTTAACGATAAGGTATTTCAACAGCCCTACCATAAACAAAGAATGTGTACACATTTTAGTACAAAATTCGAAATTTTAGATTCGGAGAAAAGTGCTCACCTTAAAAATAACAAAGCGGATGGAGCCGATGGTCTTCCGGCTAAAGTGTTTTCGTCAGGTGGGGTGAAGCTGGTTACGAATATACATCAGCTCATTGAGAATATCTGGCTATAGGAGTGTATGCCCGGATATTGGAGTCTTAGTCGGTTGAGTTATGTTGTATGGGACCGGCCGTGGCATAGTGGTAAGAACACGCGACTACCATGCGGGAGGTCAGTGGTTCGCTCCAGTCATCTACATTTTTCTTTCAATGCCGGCCTCTACGATGTTGTCGACAGCAACGTCGCAGTATAGTGTCGATGCAATCGACATGTCTAATAAAAGCTTCTCGAACAGTGACGTTCGCATTCGTCAATAGGCAAGTGGGTGCCGTTGGTTGTTAATCCAAAATAGAAAGCGTGTTGATTCACAACAACGCGTCAAGCTATCTTATAACTCATTCATGGGGTGTAAAGAGAATTTTTTTAAGTCGATTATGTCTCATACACATGATAGGAGATTGTAACCCACGATGGGTCAAATTCTGACTATGACAAATCCTGGAGAAAACTCATGAAAATCCGATCGACACGTTTCACCACTTTGTCGCCTACAAAACTGCCTTCGAGTTTTCGACAAGGAACAGTGTGCACACTTCTACCGATATGCGGTAGATTCTACCGATTATTTTTGGAAATTTTACAATCTACCGCACAAAGCTTGAAATCTACCGATTTTTTTGGCAACTTTTTTTGGTAACTTATTACTTTGATTTTTTCAAACGATGTCTGGCATCACTCTCATTTCTTGTCATTTTCTTCAATGCAATGTGGATTAAAATGTAATTACTTTAGTCCGAGATTGGAAAACCTTGCGCGGAGAAAAGAATTGTTATTAAGTAATTTAAGTCGATATATGTGCAAATTAACTATTTGGCCACATAGCGGTGCAGCCTCAGAGCGGTCATTTTCTGTCATGAAAATAATAAATACCGAATAAAGAAATCGGTTAATCTATAAGCAACCTAATATTTGCCAAAAGAAATGTGCGTTGAAGATGAATCATATATTCCCCCCAATGACTTAATAACTTTGGCACAAAAGTTTAACTTTACAAATGGATCTTACATATAATCTTTAAAATTACAAATGTTTGCTAGTCAATTAAAATTTATTTTAGTAACTTTATAAAACCTACATATGTGCAACAACTGAGTTCCTGTTATTTATATTTTTATACATAAATAAGTGTGTATTTAGTTATTTTTGTACGTTTCTTCGAATTGAATACACTTTCTACGTACCACCATCTGGCAGGACTAACTGTGTAAGTCTTTAATATTTTTGGCCTTTACGATATGAACCATTTTAATCGTCTAACATATGCAAAATTCCCTAGCCCTGATAAAATTTTTCATTGTATTGCAAAAATAGTATTTGGGTAAAATTTCTTAGAAATTCCATGCCTTGAATAGGTAATCACCTATGATAGTCAAAAACTAATGCGAAGTCAAAGGGCCATAAAAACTACAGATGTTTTTCGATATTCATTCTATCATCAAACAGTATCTGCTGACCTTGATATTAGATACCTTTGCTTATATTTATTTTTGGAAAATAGTAAAAGTTCATACCAAAGAAGAAAGGCCCAGCTAGTATCCAGGCACATAAGCAATGATAGTCGCACATATGTGGGTGTACATTAACAAAAGCGATAATTATGATTATTCCAAGAAAACCTACTTTGTTCAGTTTATGATCTTACTTCTTGTTGCTGGAACATCTGTAGCACTGTAAATACGATCTTAGACAGATGTGTCACCATGAGTGTTAAAGTTCTTGTAATAACGTTTAGGTATCACATGTTAAACAGGTAGCACTTACATGAGTTCCTCATTAGCATACACACACATAGACCCGTCGCCATAACACTGCAGTGTCTTATTGTTGTATTTATGGTTTTTTCCACACATTCTTGCAAATTCTGCACAGTTAATAACAAAACATACACCAACAAATTGTTCGAGAAAAAATAGTTAATGTGCGATCTCTAACCTGCTATTGCCATGGCACCTGCATTTGCCTTCGTTAATGTCATTGTCTCCTTGACCAATCGACGAAAAAAGAAGCTGAGAAAACAACCAAAACAAAATGTCGAACAAAGTTCAAATACTGTGTCTGGTCAGCCGTTGTTGGTCCATAGAGGCATAGCCAAGCACATACAGATGGAGCGTTTGGTGGACAAGGGACGTTACGGTGACGTTTGGCTAGCCAAGTGGCGCGATGAATAGGTAGCCGTCAAGACTTTCCTTTCCGCCGAGAAGTAATCTTGGGAATACTTTCTGAGAAACAGAAATATACCAGAAGGCGTTAATGAAACATAAACACATTTTGAATTTCATGGCCGCCGACATTAGGAGCAATGACAGCTGTATGCAAATGATGATAATCACTGAATATCATGAAAATGGCAGCCTACACGACTATCTGTCCGCCACCGTAATTAACCCGAAGAAATTGTTGTTATTGGCCTACTCCTTGGCCTCCGGTTTGGCGCATTTACTCGACGATATATCTGGCATGTCCGGTAAACCGGAAATAGCCCATCGAGATGATGTCAACATAATACATTTAACACTCTTGAGTAAAAACCTATTGGCAATAATAAATAATTGCCAATAGAACTGATCTCAAACCGAACTATGACAATATCAAAAGCAAAAATATTCTAGTTAAGCAAAATGGCCAATGCGTCATAGCGGATTTTGGTTTGGCCGTCAAAAATATTTTGGATTTGGATGAAATCTAAATTGCTCTAAATACCCGTGTTGGAACGCCACGTTACATGTCTCCCGAGGTGCTGAATAGAAAATTGAATCCACATCATTTTGAAGAATTTAAACGGGCCGATATGAACTCTGTGGGACTCGTCTTGTGGGAAATGGCTCGCCGCTGCCATGTCTCTGTTACGGGATTGAATGTCAACGCCTGTGAGGGTTACGCTTTGCCCTACCATGATGTGGTACCCTCTAACCCGGCCTTTGAAGATGTGCACGCTGTAGTGTGCGTCATGGGTTTACGACCACCCATCCCCTCGCGCTGGCAAGAGGATAATGTACTGGCCACCCTGGCCAAGATCATGCAAGGATGTTGGCACAGCAAGTGCACTCTAAGGTTAACGGCTCTAAGTTTGAAAAATACCTTGGGTCACTTGAAAAATACCTTGGGTCAAGGAAATATTTATTTCTTTAAAAAATTGCCCAAAACAATATGTATGCAAAATTAAACTGTAGAGAACCTTAACAAATAGCACTAGTATATAATATGACCTTGTTCTTAAATTTTTTATCAAAAAAAAACAAACAAGAATATAAAAAATTTCGTAAATATTTTATTTTTTGTATTTAAGATATCTATATATATATCCAGTACAGAAATTTCAGTCAGGTAAACTGACTGATAAATACCATCACCCAATAATAATTCCTAATTACCAAATTTGATTATCCTTCAAGTGCCGGTTTAGAAATTATGCCAGAAATATTAATTTTCCAAAGAAGGTCATTTTGTATGGGAGGTACCAGAGGGTGATCCGGTATAATCCGTATTCATTCCTGATTCAAATTATCATAACTGTACAACTTACGCAAAATTCGACTGTATTCAGTGCACTTACAAAAAAAGACATGTATGTAAGACTATGGGGGTGAGTTCGGTCCTTTGTATGGGAGGTACCAGAAGGGGTGTGTCAAATAGTTAGGTTTTCTGAGGTTTCGCCTCCTATCACAATATAAATTAACTGACTAATTTTAATTACCCCTCAAATGTCCGTTTGGAAGTTATAGGAGAAATATTAATTTTCAAAAAATAGGTAATTTTGTATGGGAGGTACCAGAAGGGGTTACCCGATATATTCCATATTAAATCCTGATTCATATTTTCATAAGCGTACAAATTACTCATAATTTGACTGAATTCAGTGTACTTAGAAAAAAAGATATGTTTGTAAGACTATGGGGGTGAGTTCGGTCATTTGTATGGGAGGTACCAGAAGGGGTGTGTCAAATAGTTAGGCTCTTTGAGGTTTTACATCCTATAATAACATAAATTAATCGACCAATTTTCATTACTCTCCAAGGGTCCGTTTGGAAGTTATAGGAGAAATATTAATTTTCAAAAAATAGGTAATTTTGTATGGGAGGTACCAGAAGGCGTAAACCGATATAGTCCATATTCATACCTGAGTCTAATTTTCTTAAGCAAACATCATACGCAAAATTTGAGTGATCTCAGTTTACTTACAAAAAAGATATGTATGTAAAACTATAAGGGTCAATTCGGTCATTTGTATGGGAGGTACCAGAAGGGGTGTGCCAAATAGTAAGGCTCTCTGAGGTTTCGCCTCCTATCACAACATAAATTTATCGACCAATGTTCATAACCCCCCAAGTGACTGTTTTGAAGTTATTGGAGAAATATATAATTTCCAAAAATAGATCATTTTGTATGGGAGGTACCAGAAGGCGTGAACCGGTATAGTCCATATTCATCCCTGAGTCTAATTTTCATAAGCAAACATCATACGAAAAATTTGAGTGATCTCAATTTACTAACAAAAAAGATAGGTATGTAAAACTATAGGGGTCAATTCGGTCATTTGTATGGGAGGTACCAGAAGGGGTGTGCCAAATAGTAAGGCTCTCTGAGGTTTCGCCTCCTATCACAACATAAATTTATCGACCAATGTTCATAACCCCCCAAGTGACTGTTTTGAAGTTATTGGAGAAATATATAATTTCCAAAAATAGATCATTTTGTATGGGAGGTACCAGAAGGCGTAAACCGATATTGTCCATATTCATACCTGAGTCTAATATTTATAAGCAAACATCATACGCAAAATTTGAGTGATCTCAGTTTACTTGCAAAAAAGATATGTATGTAAAACTATAAGGGTCAATTCGGTCATTTGTATGGGAGGTACCAGAATGGGTGGGGCAAAGGTTTCGGTTTTCTTAGGGTTTGTCTACTTTTGCAAGATAAATAAAGTGACCAAATTCAAACATCCTCCGGTTGTCCGTTTGGAAGTTATGGAAGAAATATAAATTTTCCAAAAATAGGTAATTTTGTATGGGAGGTACCAGAAGGGGTGGGGCTATTCTGCCTATTTACAATCCCATAAGTTCGTTTTGAAAAATATTGATACTGGTAAATTTTCATACCGATCCGTTAAGGTTTACTCGAGTTATCCTGCTGACCAGCCATCCAGCCAGCCAGCCTGCCAGCCAGCCAGCCAGCCAGACAGACGGACATAGCTCATTCTTCTTAAAAAGTTCTGAAACGAATTTGGTCTTAAGATACTTGGGGTCTAACTCGTCTCCTTTAATGCGTTACACTTTTTTTCGTATCAAATGATATATACCCTCATCCCTAAGGGTGATGGTATAAAAATGAAATGGTCCACGTATGTCATACCATCACTTGAGAAGGGCTGGAGCGATTTGGCTGATTTTTTTTTTATTCGATTCGAAATTTTCCGTAGATTGTTTGTGTTGAAAAAAATTAAATCCAGGTGGTGCTATGGTGGATTTATATCGACAATTTGAATGCATGTACCAATTCGACTGAAATTTGGAACGGATATTCGTTTGATCATGAGAAAACATTTTATGTACAAATGAACCCGGTAGGTGGCGCTGGGGTGGATTTATAATCAAAATTTGAACGAATGGGCCAATTTAACTGAAATTCAGAATGTATTTTTGTTTGATCGTGAAAAACAATTGTATGTACAAATGGACGCGGTAAATGGCGCTGGTGTGTATTTATATCGGAAATTCTAATGGATGGACCAATTTTACTGAAATTCAGAATAGA
This sequence comes from Muscina levida, assembly GCA_964034835.1. Taxonomy (NCBI): domain Eukaryota; kingdom Metazoa; phylum Arthropoda; class Insecta; order Diptera; family Muscidae; genus Muscina; species Muscina levida. The sequence continues at coordinate 122,433,003 of OZ035883.1, read as the reverse complement.
TATTCGTGTGATCTTGAGAAAACATTTTATGTACAAATGGACCCGGTAGGTGGCGTTTGGGTGCACTTTTAATCAAAATTTGAACGAATGCACCAATTTAACTAAAATTTAGTATGTATATTTGTGCGATCATGAGAAAAAAGCTTTTTATATAAATGAACCGGGTAGTTGCCGTTAGGGTGGAATTATAATGAAAATGTTAACGAATCAACAATTTGTCTAAAATTAAGAGAAATAATATAATGAGAAATTTTTTTTGTATAAATGGACCCGCTGTTGAGTTGGCTGGAGGTGTATTATTTCGAAAATTTATATCGATTGTCCGATTTTACTCAAACTTAAAATGAATGCACTTTTTGACATGAGAAAATATTGGATATATGTTTGGATCTAGTTGCTGGTGTTAGTTGGGACCGCAAACGGCGCACTTCCTATAGAATAAGAGAGCTTCACAAAGAGGTTTTTCGCATTTCGAACTTTTAGGGGACAAACCCGAAAATGGGAAAAACTGTTGCTATCACCCAGACCAAACGGTTAATAGGGTTGTTGAGCCAAATGAAAGGATTTTTGGAAATTCGTAAATTTCCGTAGATTGTTTGTGTTGAAAAAAAATTAAATCCAGGTGGTGCTATGGTGGATTTATATCGACAATTTGAATGCATGTATCAATTCGACTGAAATTTGGAACGGATATTCGTTTGATCATGAGAAAACATTTTATGTACAAATGAACCCGGTAGGTGGCGCTGGGGTGGATTTATAATCAAAATTTGAACGAATGGGCCAATTTAACTGAAATTCAGAATGTATTTTTGTTTGATCGTGAAAAACAATTGTATGTACAAATGGACGCGGTAAATGGCGCTGGTGTGTATTTATATCGGAAATTCTAATGGATGGACCAATTTTACTGAAATTCAGAATAGATATTCGTGTGATCTTGAGAAAACATTTTATGTACAAATGGACCCGGTAGGTGGCGTTTGGGTGCACTTTTAATCAAAATTTGAACGAATGCACCAATTTAACTAAAATTTAGTATGTATATTTGTGCGATCATGAGAAAAAAGCTTTTTATATAAATGAACCGGGTAGTTGCCGTTAGGGTGGAATTATAATGAAAATGTTAACGAATCAACAATTTGTCTAAAATTAAGAGAAATAATATAATGAGAAATTTTTTTTGTATAAATGGACCCGCTGTTGAGTTGGCTGGAGGTGTATTATTTCGAAAATTTATATCGATTGTCCGATTTTACTCAAACTTAAAATGAATGCACTTTTTGACATGAGAAAATATTGGATATATGTTTGGATCTAGTTGCTGGTGTTAAGCTTATGGTGCAATTAATTTTTTGAAAGTCAATTAGTCACCATTGATTACATTACATATAACCATTTTTTTAACATCAAAATTATTGAAAACTCCTTAGATATAAAATTAGATGTCCATTTTGATGACACCACTAATTGCGAAAACGGTAAAACCAAATTTTGACCAAAATTGCAGTGAAAGTTGGGACCGCAAACGGCGCACTTCCTATAGAATAAGAGAGCTTCACAAAGAGGTTTTTCGCATTTCGAACTTTTAGGGGACAAACCCGAAAATGGGAAAAACTGTTGCTATCACCCAGACCAAACGGTTAATAGGGTTGTTGAGCCAAATGAAAGGATTTTTGGAAATTCGTACACCGTGAGATAAAAAGGAGCAAAGTATTATCATTACTCCAACGGAGAATGATATATATCAGTCAATCGGCTTAAAAATTTTGTTTTAGAATATATGCCTATCAATAATTAAGTTTTCATCAAATCATGGACGAAACTGCTGATCCATTTTAGCAATTCTTACAATAATATATAATAATCTTTTAGATATATGAAGTACAAAATTTGTCCGGAAAAACCTCAACAGCAATTAATATCTTTTACAATAATTTGAAGGCAGGACGAAGTCTGCCGGGTCAGCTAGTAATATATAATAATCTTTTAGATATATGAAGTACAAAATTTGTCCGGAAAAACCTCGCCTTTATATTGATATATTTCAGAGGTCAAAGTAACAAACCAATCGCTATTAGATTTCAACAGCAATTAATATCTTTTACAATAATTTGAAGGCAGGACGAAGTCTGCCGGGTCAGCTAGTTTTTAATAAAAAATTTATCATTTTGATCGTCTTTGTAACTTCCAAATTATTACACAATTGTAAATAATATTTAATAAAGTATATCTTGCATTATATTTTTAATAAAAAACTATAACCACCCGCTATTCTTCTTAGAGGGAGGGAACAACAGACACTCATCCATCAGCTATCACACATGGAAAAAATTCCAAGTCCTTTGTTCATGTGTGTTTCGTCATACTAAGTTGAGACGACAGCTCTTCAGCCTGATCCTTACTATAAAGTTTGGATTATATTTATTTATTTTCCTTTTTGTATAATTGGAATAAAAGGTACATACTAATGCATATTAAGGTAACGAAAAAAAATTCTCAATTTCCCGGACAAAATAATGTTTCCTGGCTTAGGTTTGACGATGCCTAAGAACGTGGTTGCAAATTTTTTTAGTTAATCATTAGAGTGAATGAGAAGAGCAAAGAACTGATTAAGTTTGGGATGAGCTGTGGATTGTCACCAGACCTCAAAATGACTTAAGGTAGAATGGCAAATATTTATATTGGCGAACTTCCTATAGAATTAGAGATCTTCACAAAATCTTCAAATACACCAACGAAGAAAGTTATATGCCAGTCAATCGGCTTAAAAGTGTGGTTTTAGAATATATGCCTATCAATAAGTAAATTTTCTTCAAATCATGGACGACACTGCAGATCCATTTTAGCAATTCTTACAATAATACATAATAATCTTTAAGATATATGAAGATCAAAATTTGTCCAGGAAAACCTCGCCCTTTGAAATAAAATATTTCAGAGGTCAAAGTATTAGAGGTCAAAGTAATTTCAACTACACTCAACATCTACGTGCGATGAAGTTTTTTTTTTAAAGTAAATGTATTAAGGAATGAAATTAACTACGAATCAAAATTCATTGTGGTTTTTTTTTATCAGTTTTTCAATGCATTTCGTAATGTTACTTGTGCTCATCTAATGCGCATTTTTATACCATCACCCTTATGGATGAGGGTATATATAATTTGATACGAAAAAAAGTGTAACGCATTAAAGAAGACGAGTTAGACCCCAAGTATCTTAAGACCAAATTCGTTTCAGGACGATTTTAAGACGATTGTGATATGTCCGTCTGTCTGGCTGGATGGCTGGTGGACAGGATAACTAGAGTATACCTTAACGGATCGGTATGAAAATTAACCAGAATTATTATTTTTCAAAACGAACTAATTGGATTGTAAATGGGTAGAATAGCACCACCCCTTTTGGTACCTCCCATACAAAATTACCTATTTTTTGAATAATTTATATTTCTTTCATAACTTCCTAACGGACACCCGTAGGGTATTCGAATTTGATTAGTTTATTTATCTTGCAAAAGTAGACAAACCCTAAGAAAATCGAAACCTTCGCCATACCCCTTCTGGTACCAACCATACAAATTACCTAATTGAACCTCATAGTTTTACATACATATTTTTTTTAAGTAAACTGAATTCACTCAAATTTTGCGTATGATGTTCGCTTATAAAAATGGGACTCAGGAATGAATATGGACTATATCGGTTCACGTCTTCTGGTACCTCCCATACAAAATGACCTATTTTTGGAAAATTAAAATTTCTCCCGTAACTTCCAAACGGACACTTGGGGGGTATTGAAAATTGGTCGGCTAATTTATATTGTGATAGGAGGCAAAACCTCGGAAACCCTAACTATTCGACACACCCCTTCTGGTACCTCCCATACAAATGACAGAACCATAGCTTGGGAATTTCGATTAGAATTAGAAATCATTACGATTAGAGAAATAAAATAATCTAATCATTAGAATTGAATTTTGATAAAAATTTCAGATTACTAATTGATTTGATTAGAAATAATCAAAAATCTAATCACAATTAGTGACGATTAGCATTTGTAATCAAATCTAATCAAAACTAATCAAAAAAATAATTGATTAGATTTCTTGATTATTTTTGATTAGATTCGATTAGATCAACTATTTTTAACTATTTATGTGAAAAGAAAATATTTTTTTATCACATTTGTCGCTATATTTACATAATGTAACAGTTTTTGAATATTCTTTTAGCACTCACTGCCGTCTCGCACTCCGAAACTATGTTCGGTACATAATTTGGATCACATTCATCATCGTCGGCGGAGAAGTCATGGTCTTCGAAAACAACTGGATCCATTACGACGAAGATTTTACTTTCAATATTAAGTAAACAAAAAAATTATACTTGTACTTCCACAAAACACGTTGAAAATTAACATTAATAATAACACAACAACAAAGTGAACCAGTTTATTTAAAGAACAATTTTATGCAATATTCAAAAGCTGATACATTATGTAAATATAGCAACAATGTGATAAATAAATATTTTCTTTTCACAAAAATAGTAAAAAATAGTTGATCTAATCAAATCTAATCAAAAATAATCAAGAAATCTAATCAATTATTTTTTTGATTAGATTTGATTACAAATGCTAATCGTCACTAATTGTGATTAGATTTTTGATTATTTCTAATCTAATCAATTAGTAATCGTCTAAAATGGCTAACTAATCATAATTAATCAATTTTTCAACACAATTAAAATTTCTAATCCAATTGCTAATCATTAGGATTTCTAATCATTATTCCCAAGCTATGGACAGAACTCACCCCCAAAGTCTTACATACATTTCTTTTTTGTAAGCACACTGAATTCGGCCAAATTATGCGTAAGTTGTACGTTTATGAAAATATGAATCAGGAATGAATATGAACAAAATGACCTATTTTTGGAAAATTAATATTTCTCCCTTAACTTCCAAACCGACACCTGGCAATTAATTAAATTTGGTCAGTTAATTTATATTGTAATAGGAGGCAAAGCCTCAGCAACCCTAACAATTTGACATAGCCATTCTGGTAAATACCCCCATATGAATAACCGATATTTTCCCTTTCACATACATATTATTTTTGTGTGTACACTGAATTCAGACAAATTTTCCCAAGGTAAGCGTTCGAACGTTGATTTACGAAAAACATCAGACACGTTGTGGTTCCCTTAACTGTATCTCCTATACAAATAACTTAATTTTTTACGGTTTTGCTCCACAAGCAGACCCATAATATTACATAAGTAATACTATTTTAATTAAAAATCTATTTGTTTTGCGTAGATTTGCATTTGATTTTAGAAGTAGGTGGATAAAAATAAAAACAATGTTGGGAGAGCAAAGAAGACTGGGAGCCTTTGTACGCTAGCTAGCAGTCGGGTGGGGGGTTCGAATCTACCTTGCTCAATCACCTTCCAAAAATCTACATAAACAAAAATTTTTTATAGACTCCCTAAAAGAAACAGAAACTAGATACAACACAAAAACTAGGTGAAATGAAATCTAACCATAAAATTATAAACGATGCTGATATGCCTCAATATGGCTAGAATGTTGAAAACTCGTCAGTTTGTTTAGCCATCGCTAAATTGAATTCCAAGTTCTTCTGGAATTCTGGCCTCTAAACCCAATATCCCAACCATGGTTTTGGCGACTAATCGGACTTCCAAAACCCATAAATCTAAATTACCCTATTACCCTATACCTCCACCGTAAGAATGTTAAGTCTTCATATTTATCTGTTGCATTATGCAAAATTTACTTAAAAATTATTAAATTTAATCCATTATTTCACTTTAGAATAAAGACAGTGTGCTAAGGAACCTTAACAAAGTCTCAATTGGTGCCTTGCAATCCTGAAATTTAATTTACTATTATAAGAAAATATTTAGAAGCTTGAAAAATTTACGAACATGTTGCAAGACATCAATTCAAGAGATTTGAAGACAATTAATAGTTTTAAACATATCAGAAAAAATCAAAGAGAAATACAAAAAAACTTATGAGCAGACTCAAAAATAATTCATGTTATGTTTTACAATAATGCAAAATTTTTGATTAAGAACAAAAAAGTAACTCACCAGTTTGCAGATATAAAGAATTCGTCGAGGCTTCGAGTCGAGGATTATTCGGATTGCTGCTAATGGGGTGAAACAAAAATCATAAATTTTGCATTTAAAAAAAAATCAAGATTTTACTTAGCTGATACTGTATACTTTTGTTTAGTTTTAATTTATGTAGTTAACTCTTAAACTCGTATTTCCAAGATTATGTTTATGGAGTAACTTCCGTAATTGAATTGAATGTTAATCAATTATTCCGCCGGATTATTCCTGATGTGGCTCTAAATTGCTTCGGAGACAAGTTGTAGGTGTCTCGTTACACTGTCGACACCACGTGACCAAAATGGCAAAATAATTAGGTCGTACTTAATCCGCAGGCATATACCGTAGATGTTGTGATATTTAAAATGGTATTCTGGGACAGGTATCTCAGAAAAAGAAAATATTGCTTCGAAAGTTTATCCACTTATTGATGCCACGAAAATGAGAATATTGGCAAAGTAATATGGTTTGATTGGAAAATTTAAGTCAAAGAAACACTTCGTTTAGAACTTTATTAATTAGTCACTGAGCCTCGGCTTTCCTTATCCAGAATTAAGTTGACTTGGGAAAATAAAGACTGATGACTCTCGTTATGTGGACAGAGGAGCGAACAAAGTTCTATGACAACATTTAAAACACCCAATATTTACTTGACGTATTTAAAAAAAAAATTAAAATGCCTTAGATAATCTTCGCCAATGAATTTTATGTAACCAAAGTGTTGTCTCACTAATAGCAATTATTATCTTTATAGGGTTTAATTAGCTTTTATAATAACCAAGATTCTCTGATCGCACTTCACTGTTCGCAATTCACTGCTTAAATTCAATTAATGTTCTTTTGCTTCTTGAACTAATTTGTAACCTCACTGACTGCCTTTGCTGTTTATTCACCACTAATAATTTTTATAGCCCAAAACGCACGGCGATAAATGAACAAAGTGCAGTAATGTTCTAAAGTTAAGCTAAGAGAAAGCGGGCAAGTTAGTATTTAGTACATACGTACCACTATGCTTCGCATACAACCTGCCTAGCAACAGACTTCAAAAAACCCTAAGGTTCAAATCATTATCAGGAAGACAAAAAAAAAATTATGGAAAGAAAAAATAATAAAAACAAAAAAAAATATAAAAGTATCTGCCGGGTTCAGGATTTGAACCTGGGCTTTAAAAATTCTAGGCGGACATTCACCCGTGAACCACTGTAAGCCTGGCTTAAGTTCAAAAATTACAGGCCTTGACCGAAGCTTACTAAAGTATATCAGCCAGTGATGACAATATGCATTCTCTTATTCTCACTGTTCTGACTTAACTCCGTAATAGCTATCAACACAGCGAACTATTTCTAGCGAGCGTATAATCATATATGTTTGCAATTTAAGAGAACTTGGATTTGTTTCGAATTTAAGAGAAATGGTATTGTGCGCAAGAGAAGTTATCGATATGTTCCTTTCGTGACCGTTAAATTTGAATTTTGTTTATCACAAATTTTAAGTTTTACTGAGTGTGAGGGTATATGTAAGCCCTTATACCCTACTGAAACTTTCTTACTTTCTTTTTTATACATTAAGTTTTCGGAATTAAGCTATGCATTTACTTAATTTTCATCTGGTATAAACTGAATCTAATTACATACTGGAATATGTAGTAGCCAACTCCATCTACCCTAATAACATTTCTTAATCATTGAACAGATGTAAGTCTAGAAAATGAATTTTACGCTTCATATTGCAACCAAAATTTGTATATGTATGTTAATAGGGAAAATTAATAATCACTTCTCTAGTGTTCTCATTCACTCTAATGATTCTAAGGCATTGCCAAACCTCGTTATTTATTTCCTTTCCTTTTATTCCAATTACACAAAAATTAAAATAATTAAATATAATTTAAAATGTATACTATGGACCAGGTTGAAGAGCTGTCGTCTCAACTTTGTATGACGAACTACCTACGAAACACACATGAACAAAGCACTTGGAATTTTTTCCATGTGTGATAGCTGATGGATGAGTGTCTGTTATTCCGTCCCTCTAAGAAGAAAAGCGGGTTGTTATACTTTTTGCTAAAATATTCTAGAAATGTAAGCAAAACATATTTGGTGTTCGTTCTTTAGGCAACATATATTTTATTATATAATATTTACAATTGTGAAATATTTTTGAAGTTACTAAGCCAATCAAAAAGATATTTATTTTGATTAAAAGATCTAAAATACAAAAAATTATATATTTACAAAATTTTTTAAATTCATAATTCTTTTTTTCCTTAAATTCATAATTTCCTTAAAAAAACAATAAAAAGTTATAATTTTTAGGTAATCTCGTAATCAATTCGCAATATTTTTATATTTCCATTATATGATTTATTTATTAATTTGTACAAATTCTACACAATTTCTATAGTACAGTCGGCATAGTCAGCGTTCAAGCGACCCAAGGTATTTTTCAAATGTAGCGCCGTTAACCTTAGAGTGGAATTGCTGTGCCAACACTCTTGAATTATTTTGGTCAGGGTGGCCAGTACATTATCCTCTTGCCATCGTGAGGGGATGGGTGGACGCAAACTCTTGACGCACACTACATCGTGCATATCTTCAAAAGTTGGGTCAGAGGGCACCATATCATAATAGGGCAAAGCATAATCCTCACAGGCGATGACATTCGATCCCGTAACATTGACATGGCAGCGGCGAGCCATTTCCCACAATACTAGTCCCACAGAGTACATATCGGCCCTCTTAAATTCTTCAAAATGTTGTGGATTCAATTTTCGATTCAGCACCTCGGGAGCCATATAGCGGTGAGTGCCAACACGGGTATTTAAAGCAATATGGATTTCATTCAAATTCAAAATATTCTTGAGGGCCAAACCGAAATCCGCTATGACACATTGGCCATTTTGGTTAACTAGAATATTTTTGCTTTTAATATCGCGATGGGCTATTTCCGGTTTACCGGGCATGCCAGATATGTTGTCGTGTAAATGCGCCAAACCGGAGGCCAAGGAGTAGGCCAATAACAGCAATTTCTGCGGGTTGATTATGGTGGTGGACAGATAGTCGTGTAGGCTGCCTATTTCATGATAATCGGTGATTATCATCATTTGCATACAGCTGTCATTGCTCTTAATGTCGGCGGCCATGAAATTTAAAATGTTTTTATGTTTCATCAGCGCCGTCTGGTATATTTCTGTTTCTCGGACCCAAGAATACTTCTCTGTGGAAAGGAAAGTTTTGACGGCTACCTTCTCATCGCGCCACTTGGCTAGCCAAACGTCACCGTAGCGTCCCTTGTCTACCAAATGCTCCATCTGTATGTGCTTGGCTATGCCACTTTGGATCAACGAAGGCAGACCAGAAACCGTACCCAAACTTTGTCCGACCTTTTGTGAGATTTGACGTGACTGCCTTCTCAGCTTCTCTCTTCGTCGATTGCTCAAGCAGACTATGACCACAACGAAGGCAAATATACCGATGATTACAAAGGGAATCATGGCCAAATAGTGCGCAGACTGTGAACTTACTGGCAATTCAGGGGCAGGTGTGGTAAGATTTGGTGTGAGCTCAGGATGAAGATTGCGATTGCACAGATCACCGTTATCACAGCATTCGATATTTTTGCCATGCAAGTGGGGTACACTAGTAACTCTGCACCGTAAATGGTCTCCATTTTCTGCGGGTGGCAAGCAGCCAAATGTTCGCTGCTCTTCATATATGCCATTGATTTTATCGAAAACTTCTTCAACGGCACTGTAGCAGAATCCTCCGGGTCGAGTTTCACAGGTGCCATTATTATGGGGGCATCTGCCATGGCAATAGCAGGTCAGAGATTGGGTGTTCAATATTTTTCGTCCAACAATCATTTTATCGGTGTATGTTTTGTTTTAAACACCGCTAAATTTGTTTTTGTTTGTGTCCTTATACGTAACAATACAAAAATGTCTGTATTTGCTTCTCACTTGTGTTGAACTTGAGTGTTACGCTTTTGTCACAAAATTAATAACTAAAACGGAGAGATGGTTCGTGTGAGCGCCCTAATATCACAAACTAGACTGATCGTGATGTACTGTTTGCATTGCTCCTTTAACTGCATATTAAGCTTTAATTTTGTTAGGTAAGAATATGTGGGAAAAAATACAAACGCAACAACACGAGTTATAATATTATGTCGGCGGGTCTATATGTGTGTATGCTAAACAGGTAGTAATGTAAGAGGTTCGTCATGTCAATGCTACCTGATCATTGTTTTAACTGCTTCAACACTCATGGTGTCACATCTGTCTATGATCATTTTAACAGTGCTGCAGATGTTCCATCAACAAGAAGTAAGATCATTAACAGCACTAATATTGTTTTCCTTGGAACAACCAACGCTATTGTTAATATACACCCACATATGTGCGGTTTTCATTTCTTGTGAGTTTGTACACTAATTGGGCTTTTCTTCTTTGTTATAAACTTCCATCATTGTCCAAAAACAATTATTAGCAAAAACACCTAATTTTAATGTCACCAGACATCTGTTAGTTTTCTGGCTATACATCAATTTCTGAGTAACATAGCCGGTTACACACTGAAGGCTGATAACGCTGGATTTTTTTTTATAGTTTTGACAAAATGCAAAAGAAAGTGGTATCAGGGCTAGGGGGTTTGCATATGTTAGATGATTTAAGTCGTTCAGAAATTAGATGCCTTCTGCGTGCGTTCTCCAGTTAGTCCTACCAGATGGTGCCACGTCCCCAACCACGTGGTCCTTACTATAAAGTCTGGGTCTCCCAGTGTATAATAGAATGGTTAAAATTAACACCTGGTATAACTGTTTCTTGGTATCCCGAGATAATGATTATGATTATTATGATTATAGCGTCGACTGTAACCAATTCCTTGCATTCCTAGTAATTAGTTTCTAGTACAATGGTCGTAAATTTTTTCAGATATAATACTAGTCAGCAATTTATGTAAAGTTGGTAAACAAGTAATAGGGCGATAGTTTTCAGCGTTTTCTGTTTCACCGTTTTTATGCAGAAGATAAGTCCTCCCATCTGTTAAAAAGTATGGCATTGTCGATTCCCTACTCAGTATCTTATTCAGATGTAATATCAGATATGGGTGAGTGCTAGTATTTTTTTATATTTCTATATTTTTACATTTTTTTATTTTTATAATTTTATATTTTTATATTTTTATGTTTTTAAATTTTTACATTTTTATATTTTTATATTTTTATTTTTTTAAGTTTTTATATTTTTATATTTTTATATTATTATATTTTTATATTTTTATAATTTTATATTTTTATATTTTTATAATTTTATAATTTTATATTTTTATATTTGTATATTTGTATATTTGTATATTTTTATACTTTTATATTTTTATATTTTGCATATTTTTATATTTTTATCTATATATATAAAATTCTACTGTACGTGTGTTGTGACTGAACTCCTCCTAAACGGCTTGACCGATTTGCATAAATTTTTTTGTATGCGTTTGGGTGGTGCCCCGGGTGGTTTAGATTTACAATTCGGACCAATTGGACGAAGGGGCGTGGTAACTCCCATACAACTTGTAAATCAAAAGGGCTATATTTCTTGAACTATAAGAGGTATGAAGTTGACATTTGATATACATATATGTTGTTGGAGCAGTATTAGATACAGTTAGGATGGAAGTGGGCAGTGCCACACCCCCTTTTCAAAAATCGCTCTAACGGATTTTCTAATAGACCGATTGATACGAAAATTTTACCAAGTAGTACTGTTGACCAGTTGATAGTCCCTGGCTATATTTGGTTGTGATTGGATAAGGGGGCGTGGCACCGCCCATACAACTTGAAAATCAAAAGGGGTATATCTCATGAACTATCAGAGGTATGAAGATGAGATTTGGTATATATGTTTTTGGAGCAGTATTAATTACAGCCAGGGTGGAAGTCGGGGGGTGCTACACCCTTTTAAAATAAGTAGTTATAACTGTCAAAATTCCACAGTATATTGCAGTTCGCCCAGAGATATGAATAGTAAGGTGGGCCAATTTTTTTATTCGCAAAAATCGTAACCAAAATCGGAATCTACGATGAATTGTTTGAAAATTTCACAAATAAAATTTGTGTCTAAAATTAATTCCTAGCTCGCGCTGAGAAGCAGTAAGATTTCAGATAGAGATTTTTATACCATCACCCTTAGGGATGAGGGTATATATCATTTGATACGAAAACCAGTACAGAAATTTCAGTCAGGTAAACTGACTGATAAATACCATCACCCAATATAAGATATTGTGAAAGTCTTGAGTTATTGAAATTAATATATCTTATATATAAAAATGAATTGCTGTGCAGTTGTCTCGCTAAAACTCAAAAACGGCTGGACCGATTTCCAAAATTTTTTTTTTGTTTTGTTTGCTATAGCTTCCGGATGGTTTAAAAGGTTTTATTTTTTCAAAAAGTGGGCGGCGCCACGCCCCTTTTTTCAAATATCGCTCAGACGGCCTTTCTAATAGACCGATTGATACAAAAATTTTACCATGAGAACCTGTTGCCCTGTAGATAGTTCCTGACTACATTTGGTTGTAATTGGATAAAGGGGCGTGGCACCGCCCATACAACTTGAAAATTAAAAAGGCTATATTTCATGAACTATCAGAGGTATGAAGATGAGATTTGGTATATATGTTGTTGGAGCAGTATTAATTACAGCCAGGATGGAAGTGGGCGGTGCCACGCCCCCTTTTCAAAAATCGCTCTAACGCCTTTTCTAATGGATCGATTGATACAAAACTTTTACCATGAGGTACTGTTGACCTGTAGATAGTCTCAGACTATATTTGGTTGTGATTGGATAAAGGGGCGTGGCACCGCCCATACAACTTGAAAATCGATAGGGCTATATCTCATGAACTATCAGAGGTATGAAGATGAGATTTGGTATATATGTTGTTGGAGAAGTATTAATTACATCCAGGGAGGAAATGGGCGGTGCCACACCCTCTTTTCAAAAATCGCTCTAACGGCTTTTCTAATAGATCGATTGATACGAAAAATTTACCAAGTGGTACTGTTGACCTGTTGATAGTCCCAGGCTATATTTGGTTGTGATTGGATAAAGGGGCGTGGCACAGCCTATTCAACTTGAAAATTAAAAGGGCTATATTTCATGAACTATCAGAGGTATGAAGTAGAGATTTGGTATATATGCTGTTTGAGCAGTATTAATTACAGCCAGGATGGAAGTGGGCGGTGCCACGCCCCCTTTTCAAAAATCTCTCTAACGGCTTTTCTAATAGATCGATTGATACAAAAATTTTACCATGACGTACTGTTGACCTGTAGATAGTCTCAGGCTATATTTGGTTGTGATTGGATAAAAGGGCGTGGCACCGCCCATACAACTTTAAAATCGATAGGGATATATCTTATGAACTATCAGAGGTATGAAGATGAGATTTGGTATATATGTTGTTGGAGCAGTATTAATTACATCCAGGGAGGAAGTGGGCGGTGCCACACCCTCTATTCAAAAATCGCTCTAACGGCTTTCTAATAGATCGATTGATACGAAAAATTTACCAAGTGGTACTGTTGACCTGTTGATAGTCCCAGGCTATATTTGGTTGTGTTTGGATAAAGGGACGTGGCACCGCCCATTCAACTTGAAAATTAAAAGGGCTATATCTCATGAACTATCAGGGGTATGAAGATGAGATTTGTTACATATATTGTTGTTGCAGTATGAATTACAGTAAGGGTGGAAATGGGCTGTTCCACACCCTTTTTAAAATAAACGGTTAAAACTGGGTGTGATGTGTGTGGTGTGCCAATTTTTTTATTCGCAAAAATCGTAACCAAAATCGGAATCTACGATGAATTTTAAGAAAATTTCACCAAAAAATATTGGGCGGGATACCAATAAAAAAAATCAAAAATATACTATTCTTTTCGTCTTGGTCTCCAAACATTGGAATGGTAGGTAAAAATTAGAGCCGGGGCCCATAGGTCTGAAGTAACTGAATAATTGCTCATTGCTAAAAAAAAAATCTCTACCTGAAATCTTCATCTTCAGCGCGAACTATGAATTGATTTTTGACATATAGTTTCTTAGTAAAATTTTCTAAGAATTCTTCGTACATTCCAATACTGATATACGATTAACACGTTTTTTTTTCATGCGAACTAATTGATTCGCCCTAATGATCAGGCTATTTCGAACAAAATAAGTTAAAAATGCCGAGGCGCTGCCCCCGCACTTCAATAGTTAACTTTTTAACTGTATCAAATAATGGTCCGTACACCAGGCTGTTGAGGATGCGCAGACTAAAATAGTGATTTGTTTTTAATTTACTTTACAGATATGTATTTTTCAATTACTTTTCATGAGAGCGAATCGGTAATAAATCATATAGATAGAAAAATTAAGCAATATTCATTGTAGTTATACTACAATGGTTAAATTTTTATAGTATATCAGAGGTAACATTAGCAAACAATTGTAAATAACCTATGCATGGAGTATTTTTCTTGACATATAGAACTTCTGATAGGTATAAGTGTAAATCTAGCTGTCATACTAATGAAGTGTGATAGACTTTCTTTTAGTATACTTTGCCAAATTACCATGCAAAAACTAAACAAGAACAACGTTTACAAATCTTGCAAATTTATTTTCAAAATGCGCGTTCTGTTCGCCAAACTTATGGAGCCCTTTGTGAAGTTGAGGGTGCATATAATGATCCATCTGAGCAGCTAATAAAGCTATCGACGCTGTAGACGTTAGTGTGACAGGGGACTTGAATTTATCGAACCGACGTCTTTCTCAGCAACTCGGTCTCTGCTAATGTTGAGGAAAGACCTTGGCCCACATTCATATAAAATCCAACTGGTAGAAGAACTAGAGCCAGTGGGCGATCAATTGATTTTTTTATTTATCATGTCATTGCACATTATTTGAAGGAGAAATGGTTCAAAAACGACGGTGTAAAATGCCATACAGCGCGTGAGATCATCACTTTGTTAAGCCAAACATTGGTGACCAAATTATCCCAAAAAATGGTAATACGAGTTCAATACAAAGATAGTATTCGGGAATGTTATTGATCCGTGTGAGAAGAAGACATGACAAAAGAAGTTCTTATGGCCAAAGGCATAAAGCTTCAAACGGAATTTTTATTTGCGGTCAATAGTAGAAGGCATAACAAAAATATTTTTTTATGACCAAAGAGATAGTTAGTATACAGATGGTTCACTCTACTACGGATCAAAATAATAATAATTTTGATCTTTAGAGGAATGTCTGTTTCCGATTTGTGGAAGAAGTGGTTATTCGCCCTACATACAGAAAAAACTTAAGCTACATGTCGGCACTTTAGATATGACTTTGCTGATGAACTTTTTATTAGCATTTACAACAATAAAACTTAATTGGTTTACTTTAATGTTAAGGAGTTACTTTAAATAAGTTACATAAGTAAATAAACTCAATATATTATTGTCGAGCTTAAGTACCGTTTTCAAAGTACTTTGTAGACCTAAATGTGAAATATATTACAAGTTAATATGCAATAGCGAAGCATTGCCGGGCCCACTAGTTTTTAATTAAAATAAAATTACCTATGTATAATTTTTTCCCTGCATGTGGTGCAAAATCGTCCAAAACTTGGCTTATTTGTGTAGAAGGTATAGGTGCCGGTTTGGAATTTATGTGACAAATATTAATTTTTCAAAAAAAGGCAATTTTGATTGGGGGTACGATCGCATAAATGCAAAAACCGCATAAGTGCACTGGAACTTGAAGCCATTAGCCTTTTTTGTACGTTTACATACAAACATACACGGATAAGTGCAATACGCATAAATGCAAAAACCGGATAAATACACAACTTTTGCTATACTGAAAGTACTTTTTTAGTGCAACATTGCATTCATAAATGCAAATCTCTCATACTGCATAAATGTAGATTATGATTTAGAGAAATTGAAGAAAAAAATATATAAGGTTGGAACAGAAAACACGGTTCAAAAAAAGATTTCCGACTTTCAGTACACGTGAATCGAATTGAGTGCAATATAATATGTATTTTGAACTGAATATTTTTCAATTTTTTTGTATGAAATATAATATGAAAAACACTAAAACAATGAAACATACATTTGTGATTTTTTTTACCTTAAAATGAACTGATTTTTATAAGTTTTTATTAAAAACCTGTTATGTAATGTAAACCAAATATAAATACAGTACGAGCTCGATTTTCGCAACTACCGATTATTGCAACACCCCGATTTGCGCAACCGCTCTTTTTTACACATGAGTCTTGATAAGTGCAACACGTTCGAAAAAGCAGTCTCGATGAGCGCAACTTTTCAATGTATTCGCAGAAATTCTATGTTTTTTTTTTGTTTGCATGCTATGTTACGCCACTGTTCAAGGTGAGTGAGCAAATGACTGTTATAGTTCAGTTTTTTAGTGACGTCGGGCATTTTGCACAAAGTAAAATAACAATTTTCAATAGAGGTTCGGTAAGCGCAACAACCTCGGTGACTGCAACCGGCTTGGGCTGCTGTCGGTTGCGAAAATCGAGCTCGTACTGTAAAAACCCTTTAGTTATTTTGATACCTGTTTTTTGTAATCCAGTGTTTAATAATTCAAAAAATAATAATAAGACCTCGAGCTTGAGTTATTAAACACTGGATTATTAATAAAAACATTAAACAGCTTTATATTTTAATCATTTTCTTAAAGTTCCGTCCAAACTTAACTTATGTTACAGATTAATAAAAATAACCTAATGTTTGTATAAATGCAATAATCGTGCACTTATGCAATGTTTGTATATATGCAATAGTTGTGCACTTATCCGAGTGTTGTATAAATGCAAAAACCGCATAAGTGCACAAAAAGTCGCGCGAAAACCGATGTGCACTTATCCGTAGTCTACTGTAGTCCATATTCATACCTGAGTCTAATTTTCATAAGCAAACATCATTCGCAAAATTTGAGTGATCTCAGTTTACTTACAAAAAAGATATGTATGTAAAACTCTAAGGGTCAATTCGGTCATTTGTATGGGAGGTACTAGAAGGAGTGTGGCAAATGTTTCTGCTTTCTTAGGGTTTGTCTACTATTGCAAGATAAATAATCTGACCAAATTTAGATATCTTCCGATGGTCTGTTTGCCAGCTATGGAAGAAATATTAATTATCCAAAAATAGGTAATTTTGTATGGGAGGTAGCAGAACGGGTGGGTCTATTCTGCCCATTTACAATCCCATAAGTTCGATTCAAACAATATTAATACTGGTAAATTTTCATACCGATCCGTTAAGGTTTGCTCGAGTTATCCTGCTGACCAGCCATCTCGCCAGCCAGCCAAATTATGAGTAATTTGTACGGTTATGAAAATATAAATCAGGAGTGAATATGGACTACATCGGGTCACCCCTTCTGGTACCTCCCATACAAAATGACCTATTTTTGGAAAATTAATAATTCTTCTATAACTTCCAAACGGACATTTGAAGGGTAATGAAAACCAGTAAGAAAGTTTCAGTCGGGCGACCCGACTTACATATACCATCACCCTCAGTAAAATTAAAAAAATTGCTATTATATAGATATTATTACTCGATTTCTGAAGTCGGTGGAGTGGTAAATTTGTATGGGAGGTACTAGAAGGGGCGTGTCTAGACTTCTAGGTTTATCCTCCAAAACTTTATCCTGTTATAGCTTTACTAAATACAGAGTTTGGGCACGATAGCGTTGGTAGTATTATTACTCCATCTCTGAAGTGGGCGGAAAGGTACATTTGTATGGGAGGTCCTATAAGGGGCGCCGCTAGACTTCCAATTTTTTCTAAAAAACTTTATCCTGTTATAAATAATTAAATACAGAATTGGGACACGATCGTGTCGAGAATATTGATATTATTACTCCATCTCTAAAGTGGGCGGCGTGGTACATTTGTATGAGAGGTACCAGAAGGGGCGTGTCTAGACATCCAGATCTTTTCTCCAAAACTTTATCCTGTTATAGCTTTACTAAATACAGAATTTGGTCACGATCGTGTTAAGTGTATTGATATTATTCCATCTCCAAAGTGGACGGAAAGGTACATTTGTATGGGAGGTACCAGAATGGGCGTGTCTAGACTTCCAGATTTTTTCTCCAAAACTTTATCCTGCTTGAACTTTACTAAATACAGAATTTGGTCACGATCGCGGTAGTTCTAGTAGTAATAATAATAATATTAATCGATTTCTAAAGTGGGCGGTACCAGATGTGTGTGGGAGGTACCAGATGGGGCGTTGGTAGACTTCAGTAAGGTGATGGTATAAAAATAGACTTCAGTTTTTTTCTCAAAAACTGTATCCTAAATTAAGAATTAGGGTACGAGCGCGATGGATTTATTGATATTATTACTCCATATCTAAAGTGGGCGGAAAGGTGAATTTGTATGGGAGGTACCAGAAGGGGCGTGGCTACACTTCCAATATTTTTTCCAAAACTTTATCCTATAATAGCTTTACTAAGTACCGAATTTGGGTACGATCCCGTTGGGTGTATTGATATTATAACTCTAAAGTGGGCGGAATGATGTATTTGTATGGGAGGTGCCAGAAGGGGCGGAGCCATGTAGCCCATTTGCAATACCGTAAGTAGTTTTGGGGAAATATTAACTCGTGCAAAATTTCAAGACATTTGGTTGCGTCTTTCGAAAGTTATCGTGCGAACCAGCCGGACAGCCACCAGACAGACAGACAGACTGACGGACATGGCTCAAATGACTTAAAAAGTCATGAATCGAATTTGGTTCTAAGAACCCTAGGGTCTCAAGTAACTCCTTCTATGTGTTACACTTTTGGGTCGTATCAAATGATATATAAGGTGATGGTATAAAAATAGAAAAGTCGGGAAATTGGAAAAATCGAAAATTGCTTTTTTGTATCGAATTTTGTGTCCATTTTTCGAATGGAAAAATTCTCAGTGGAAAATTCGGAAAATTCCGCAAAAACTTGAAAAAATTCGGTTTTTTTCGGCAAAATGGCAAAAAATTAGATTTTTTAAAGAAATTTTGCACTATAACGTGTTTTGATAATTTTGGACCCGAAATGGCTTTTCGAATGGAAAAATAGAAAAATTCTTGGTGGAAAACTCGGAAAATTCGGAAGATTTTGATATTTTCGACGAAATTTTCCGTTGTATCGTTTGATTTTATAATTTCAGACGATGTAAAGGTGCAAAATGCTTTGAAAATTTCGGATTATTGTGAAATCTATATATCTATTTAAATGGTGTCTAAAATGTATATTAATTCTTCAAGTGATAATGGCTGATCCATTTTGCTCAAATTTTGGGAAGATCCGTTGTAAAAGTCGGAAAATTGGATAAATCGAAAATGCTTTTTTGTATGAAATTTTGTGTGCAACATTACGGAATGGCATTTTGAATGGAAAAATAGAAAATTCATGGTGAAAAACTCCGGAAAGCGCAAAAAAATTGATTTTTTATCAACGAAATTTTGCAGTTTGCGCTCAAACCATAGATGACGTAAACGTCGTGCAATAATTAGTCAGACTATAGTCATTTACATCAAGTTGTTGCAAGATGCCTACGATCGCGAATTTTAACGGGAGCAAATCTATAATTGAGATGAGCTGACCAAAAGAGTTAGAACAAATGTGCCGCTGTTAAATGCCGAGTACAAGAAGGTGTACGATTCACTGATGAAGGTTGTTGACAATGAAACGGGAGGTATTTACTTTCTCGATGCTCCCTAAGGGACAGGCAAGACATTTTTTTTTGTTCATTCTGGCAACAATTTGGTCAAGATATCAAATAACGTTGGCCGCTGCATTCTCTGGCATGGCTGCCACGTTGTTGGAAGGCAGTCGAACTTAAAATTTCGCTTTGCAACTGTCGATGAATCTTCTCACTTAGCTTGAATTTCATGTTAGAAAGTCAAATCGCTGGAGAGCTTCATTCAAACAAATCTGTTTACAGCGTAACCGACAAGGATGAAGCGACCAACAATTCGGCTGAATTTTTCAACTCGCTTGATGTGCCGCATAATTTACAGATGATGGTGGAATTGATCATAATCATATTGCGGAATCTGAATCAACCAAAATTGTGCAACGGTACGCGGTTGTTCGTCAAGAAGTTGATAAACAATGTGATTTGACCCTTGACAATTATCAAGGGAAAATTTAAAAAAAGAGGAAGTTCTAATCTAACGAATCCCGATTATTCCAAATGATTATCCATTCCACTTCCCTGTTCGGTTGGCTTTGGCAATGACAATCAATAAATCGCAATGTCAATCGTTGGAAGTATGTGGAATTAATCTCGAATTTCCCTGTTTTTGTGCGGTCAAACGTACGTTGCCTATTCGCGTTTTGGAGAACCGCCTTCGTCGTTTGTTTTTGCGGCGAAAAACTAATCGAAAAACATTGTTTATTATATCACTCTCTACTGAGTATATCTGAAGGCATTAAATTGGGGCGAGACGAAGTGCGCCGGATCCGCTAGTGATTAACTACAAAATTTGCAGCCACCTTCTTAGGCATTGTCAAACCTAAGCCAGGAAATATTACTTTGCCCCGGAAATTGAGAGTTTTTTTCGTTATCTTAATATGTATTAGTACGTACCTTTTATTCCAATTACACAAAAGGAAAATAATTAAATATAATTTAAACTTTATACTATGGACCAGGTTGAAGATCTGTCATCTCAACTTAGTATGACGAACTACCTACGAAACACACATGAACAAACCACTTGGAATTTTTGCCATGTGTGATAGCTGATGGATGAGTGTCTGCTGTTCCCTCCCCCTAAGAAGATAAGCGGGTTGTTATACTTTTTGGTAAATTACTTTTATTTAAATATTTATGTTATTTGTTCTTAATGCAAAATATAGTTTGGAAGTTATTGTTATTATTATTATTTGGAAGTTACTAAGAAAAATTTTTGATTAAAAAGGTCTAAAATACAAAAAAAGAAATATTTACAAAAAATTTTATATTCTTAATGGTTGTTTTTAATTCCTTAAAATATAACTGATAATAGATAATTCCTTAAAATATAACTGAAAAAAAATAATAAAATATAATTTTTAGGGAATTTCGTTATCAATTCTCAATATTTTTATTATAGGTGTTATTTATTAATTTGAGCTAAATCTACACAACTTCTATACGACGGTCCTCGTAATCGGCTTTCATGCGACCTAAGGCAGTTTTCAATCGTAGCGCCGTAAACCTTAAAGTGGACTTGCTGTGCCAACATCCTTGCATGATTTTGGCCAGGGTGGCCAGTACATTATCCTCTTGCCAGCACGAGGGGATGGGTGGTCGCAAACCCATGACGCACACTACAGCGTGCATATCTTCAAAGGTCGGATTAGAGGGTACCACATCATGGTAGGGCAAAGCATAATCCTCACAGGCGATGACATTCGATCCCGTAATAGGGACATGGCAGCGGCGAGCCATTTCCCACAAGACTAATCCCACAGAATACATATCGGCCCGTTTAAATTCTTCAAAATGATGTGGATTCAATTTTCTATTCAGCACCTCGGGAGACATGTAACGTCGCGTTCCAACACGGGTATTTAAAGCAATATTGATTTCGTCCAAATCCAAATTATTTTTGACGGCCAAACCAAAATCAGCTATAACACATTGGCCATTTTGGTTAACAAGAATATTTTTGCTTTTTATATCGCGATGGGCAATTTCCGGTTTGCCGGGCGTGCCAGATATATCGTCGTGTAAATGCGCCAAACCGGAGGCCAAGGAGTAGGCCAATAACAGCAATTTCTGCGGGTTGATTATGGTGGTGGACAGATAGTCGTGTAGGCTGCCTCTTTCATGATATTCTGTGATTATCATCATTTGCGGACAGCTATCATTGCTCCTAATGTCAGCGGCCATGAAATTCAAAATGTTCTCATGTTTCATCAATGCCGTCTGGTATATTTCTGTTTCTCGGATCCAAGAATACTTTTCTGTGGGAGGAAAAGTCTTGACGGCTACCTTTTCATCACGCCACTTAGCTAGCCAAACGTTACCATAACGTCCCTTGCCCACCAAATGCTGCATCCTTATGTGCTTGGCTCTTCCACTTTGGACCAACAATGGCTGACCAGAAACCGTATCCGAACTTTGTTCGACCTTTTGCTTTGGTTGTTTTTTCATCTTGTTTCTTCGTCGATTGGTCAAGGAGACAATGACATTAACGAATGCAAATGCAGGTGCCATGGTAATATCAGGTTAGAGACTGCACAATCACTATTTTTTCTCAAACAATTAGTTTTTGTTATTAACTGTGCCGAATTTGTTTTTAGTTGTATCCTTATAGGCAACAGTTTTGTGTATTTAGTTTTTAATATTTCTATGACGGAGAGATGACTTGCGAGCGCTTTGAAATCACAAACTAGAATGACCGTGATGCACTGTTTACACAAAGGATCACCTTTCAGTGCACATTAAGATATTATTTTTGTTAGGTTAGAATGTGTGGAAAAAGAACACAAACACAACTACAAGACGCCGCAGTGTTATGTCGGCGGGTCTATGTGTGTGTATGCTAATGAGGTACTCATGTAAGTACTACCTGTTTACCATGATTAGGTATGTCAGTGCTACCTGAACGTTATTTCAACAACTTTAACACTCATGGTGACACATCTGTCTAAGATCATATTTACAGTGCTGCAGATGTTCCAGCAACAAGAAGTAAGATCATAGACTGCACGAAGTATTTTTTCTGGGAATCATCATAATTATCGCTAATGAACACCCACATATGTGCGATTATTACTTCTTATCTGTCTGTATACTAGTTGGGCCTTTCTTCTTGGGTATGAACTTTTATTATTTTCCAAAAATAAATATAAGCAAAGGTACCTTATATCAAGGTCAACAGAAACTGATTGATGATAGAATGAAATTCGAAAGACATCTGTAGTTTTATGGCTTTTTGACTATACATTAATTTCTGACTATCATAGTTGGCTACATACTTAAGACACGGAATTTCTTAAAAATGTTGCCAAAATACGATGCTCGCAATACAATGAAAAATGTTATCAGGGCTAGTGGATTTTGCATATGTTAAACGTTTTAAATGGTTCATAAATTAAAGGCCTGAAATATAAATGACTTCCATACAATTCGGTCTTCTGCGTGGGTTCTCCAGTTAGTCCTGCCAGACGGTGGCACGTCGCTAAACATTCGGCCCTTTTAACGAAATCTGGGTCTCCCTGCTTTACGCCGTCTTTCAGGTTCGTCTTTAAACACCATTCTCGCTGGAGCATTTACATCCATGTGGGCAACATGTCCCAGGCTTCGGCATCTTTAATTTTAGATTTCTTTAGCTACGTCGATGTCATGGTAAAGTCCATACAGCCCATGGTTCAACCTACGTCGAAACTCGCCGTTAATACAGATCGGAGTACCTTTCGTAAGCACCCACTATGTGTGTTTTATGATAGATACTAATTTAACAGAGGTAGTGAAGTTTGGGGAATGGGAAATTTTCTAACATGAGTCTTTCTGATTGTTTTTCATTTGGGAATAACCAGAAGCTCTCTTTGGAGGTCCCCAAGCAGCTCACGACGTTCGAGAGATCACGTATTCCCCGGGCAATGTGAGAAGGCGCAATGTTGAGTAACCCAAACGGCAAGCTACCACCGATGCGTCTTAGGAAGTAGGTAACAGAAGTTACTGAAGCTCAACCCAGGGCCTCCCTTAGTGGCTTTGGCAGCTCCAAGAAACTTAGATCGGGCGCGGTGGCCTAATAAGTCACTCTCCTTAAACAGTACAATTATTATGAAAACACGAAGAAAAGAAAAGACATGAGCCCCCCTAAAAGTTGACGACCCATGCAAACTTTATAAGGACTATGATTTAAGGATATACACCTGGAATGTCCGAACTCTCTACAGAGAAGGTGCCTCTATCTAACTGGCGGATGTCCTCGACAAATACAATGCTGACATCTCCGCCATACAGAAAATGAGATGGGCGGGACAGGAATGCA
Organism: Muscina levida; assembly: GCA_964034835.1. NCBI lineage: Eukaryota > Metazoa > Arthropoda > Insecta > Diptera > Muscidae > Muscina > Muscina levida. Next base: position 122,408,816 of record OZ035883.1, on the reverse strand, counting down.
CACGACGAAAAAACTGGAACATCTTTTACAGCTGGGATGCAGAAAGACACTAATTTGGATGTGGTTTCATAGTCAGCAAGAGACTTCGACACCTGGTCTCGCGGCTTAACTTTGTAAGTGACCAAATAGCCATTATTCGCATCCGGGCGAATTATTTTTACATTACGCTGATTTGTGTACACGACCCACGGAAGCATTCTATGAGCGCCTGGAGGAGATATATAACCGCTACCCTGCACATGACATTGAAGTTGTTCTGGGAGATTTAAATGCTAAAACAGAAACGGATGATGGTCTTGGTTCAGCAGTCGGATAATTGAGTCTACACAACAACACTTTCGATAACGGATTCAGACAAGTTAGTTCCGCGTCGGCAAGAAACATGGTTGTGAGTGGTGATGGCGATGTTGGTATGAAAAAATGTTCATAAGAAGAATTTCGTAAGAAATTGAAGCGCTGCAGATGAAAAAGTTTTCATGAGAAGGAATTTATATTTATTTATAAGTTTGTTAATATTGTAATAATTAGTATGCTAAAGCGCCGCAGGTTTAAAATTTTTATACCCTTTACCATGCGCATGAACGGAGTGAAGGGTATATTCATTTTGTTCTACCATTTGTAACGCCCATTAGGAGGCGTGGTAGGTATAACTATGCATATATATAAATGATCAGCATCGAAATCTGAGTCGATTTAAGGGTGACCGTCTGTCCGTCTGTCTGTCCCCGCGATTACAGCCGCAGTTTATGTTATATCGAGCTGAAATTTGGAATGCAAGCTTCTACCATCAAAGCGGAGGTTAAGCCCGATCGGTCAAAAACTACTCCCACCTCCCATTCAAACTCCCCCTTTTTGGGGTCTATCCCTGCGGTTACAGCCGTAGTTTAAAGGGAATCAAACTGAAATTTTGTATGCAAGCTTCCCAACACTAGGCGGAGGTTGAGTTCTAAGATGAGCCCGATCGGTCAAAAACTGCTCCCACCTCCCATACAAACTCCCCCTTTTTGGGTATATCCCTGCGGTTACAGCTGTAGTTTAAGGGAAATCAAGCTGAAATTTTGTATGCAAGCTTCCCTACACTAAGCGTAGGCTGAGTAGTAAGATGAGGCCGATCGATCAAAAACTGCTCCCACCTCCCATACAAACTCCCCCTTTTTGGGGTCTCTCCCTACGATTGCAGCTGTAGTTTAAGGGCAATCAACCTGCAATTTTGTATGTGAGCTTCCCTACACTAAGCGGAGGGTAAGTGGTAAGATGAGCCCGATCGGTCAAAAACTACTCCCAACTTCCATACAATCTCCCCCTTTTTGGGGTCTATCCCTACGATTACAGCTGTAGTTTAAGAGCAATCAAGCTAAAATTTTGTATGCAAGCTTTCCTACACTAAGCGAAGGTTGAGTAGTAAGATGAAACCGATCGGTCAAAAATTACTCCAACCTCCCATACACAATCCCTCTTTTTGGGTGTGTCTGTATGTCAGTCCCGCGATTACAGTAGTAATTTAAGAGCAATCAAGCTGAAATAATGTATGCAAGCTTCCCTACTCTAAGCGGAGGTTGAATATTAAAATGAGACTCATCGGTCAAAAACTACTCTCCACTCCCATACAAAATCCCTCTTTTTGGGGGTGTGGGTAAGATTCAATATCTAAGCGGAGGCTACTTTTTAAGATAAGCAATGTCGGTCAAAAACTACTCCCACCTCCCATTCAAACTAAATTTTTTTGGGGTGGCTGCTTAACTGCCTCCCGATTATAGCCGTAGGTTAGAAAATGTTGAGCTGAAATTGTATATGCAAGCTTTAATCCTATAAAAGGAGTTTACTTTGTAAGATGAGCAATATCGGACGAATACCTCTCCCACCTTCCATACAATTTTCCCCCTTTTTGGGGGTGTCCGTCTGTATATCCCTATAGTTTATGAGCTTTAGGTTTGCAATTTGGTATGTAAGCAGAGATTATGTTCTAAGATAGGCATGATCGGATTTAAACTACTCCCACATCCCACACAACTTCCCATATTTGGGGAGTTACAAAATTCATAAAATCGAATAAAATCTATACAAAATTACATACAAAATGGATGTGTGAACCTAAAAGTATCGTCCACTTCTCACCAACTCCCCTGTTTTGTGGTACAAAGTTTAATAAAATATAGTCGTAGTGCAAATAACCAGTTTTACCACCATTTTTACAAATGGTGAAGGGTATCTGAGCTTCCGCATAGCCGAAGATAACCGCCTTGCTAGTTTTATATAAGGTTGTAATTATAAAAACTGAATACTTTGGATACGATCGCGCAATTTTTTTCATAAATTCTGTTTTGAGGATTATGTCCGACCTGCAAAGCGGACATAAGCCCCAAAATTAGTTTGGGTGTTATTTCTGTTTTTTTTTTTTGTTGGGGATTGGGGATAATGTCCGCAGAGCGTGGCGGACATAGACCCCAGAATTGTTTTGGGGATTATGTCCGTGGGGGTTATGTCCGGGCACCGGTTTCTGTATCTTTCTGTAAATTTTTCATTCTCTCTCTCTAAATTACATTCCCTCTTATGTTAACTAACATGCACGCTTACATAAATACTTTTATAAGTAGCGAAGTGGTAGTGGTAGCATTGATGCAAGCATACCAAATTTCAGCCCGATAGCTCTTAATTTACGACTGCGATCGCAGGGACAGACCCCAAAAAAGGTAAAATTTGTATGGGAGGTCGGAGTAGGTTTCGTTCGATAATGATCATCGTAGAATCTAGTCTCCGCTTGGTGGATAGAAGCTTGCATACCAAATTTAAGCTCGATAGCTCTTAATCTACGGTTGTAATAGCGTGAAAAGACAAAAAAATTCGATCTTAAAGATAAACATAAATGTCAAAAATGGATTCCTCGACCCCAGAAACAATAAGATACCACAACTTTACGGGATAAATAGCATTATTTTATGACATTTTTAAAGAATTTTTTTTGTTAGTCAGCATTGCAAAAACACCAACTTCAAATGGGTGTAAAAAAGAATCTCGCACTAAACAAAAAAAAAACCCTTGAGGGTATTGCTATGTATGACGTAGACTTTCATATGCCTTTGGTTTCATCCCATTCCGATATTGGTTGTTGCACAGTGTAATCAGTCTGTTGATGTGTATTGATATGTATTTAGTTTTGTGAATAAACTAGGGTGATCAGTTCGGTTTTCAGAAACCGGCTACTCGGTTTTTTTCACTCATAAAAACCGTCGGTTTTTTTGAAATCCCTGTTTTTCGAATATCGAATAATCCGGTTATTTTTTGTCGAATCTCGGATTTTTGGCGTTCGATATTTTGTATTTAAATTTATTCATAATTGTGTTAAATGTGTACTCGTACATTTTTTTCCAGTGTTTCGGCCGAACAACCTAATTGTTAGTTTTATAAATCTTCAATGTCGTATAAGTCGGCTGAAAAGCGAAAGAAATTACAAATGTTTGTAAAAGCCCAATTTAATAAGGAGCTTAAACTTATTCATGATGTAAAGCACAGCTGGAATTCTATGGCCAATATGGTTTCTCAATTTTTAAAATTGCACAAATGTGTGAATCATACTTTATTGGACTTAGGACTGACACCATTTAGTGAAAATGATATCGAAACTTTCTCTGTGCTTAGTGACATCCTTAAACCATTGGAAATGTCTATACAAAAACTTTCTGCAAACTCTGCGACTTTAGCTGATGCTGAAGGTATTTTTTAATTTTTACTTAAACACTTTTTAACAATTCAAAACCAATTATCACTAAATTTATATGAAATTTTAAAAAGACGTATTCAATCTCTGAATACTCTCATTTTGTATTTATGTACGAGTAATCTCCCAATTAGTTGCGCATTTCTAAAATATTCAAGTTAAAATGATTTTTGATTTTTTATATATGCATAAGAGCGGCAAAAGGACTCGAAACCTTGACAGACGCCTTTTACACTATAAGTCCAACTAGTACATTGAGTGAAAGGGCATTTTAAATGTCAAGTTTTTTAAAAACCAAAGAAAAAAAATAGGTATACACCCACGCACTTAAATTGTATCTTATTTCTTAAATGTTACTTTAGGGAAAACTAAAGATTAAATATAATATATTTATATAAAATCAAGTATTTACAAATTAATTGTTTTGTTTTGTTTGTCTCTGTTAAAATAACAAACTGATCTCACTAATGTTTTGCATTGAAATTATAATTAAACTAAAAGTTTACTTTTTATAGGTATAATTAAATATTTTTCTGTTATTTTGTAATCAATTTTTTTTTGTCAAAAATTGTATTTTAATTTGTTATTTGGCATACATTTGAAAACCGGATTATCCGGTTTTTTGTGAATTTCAAAAACAGCAACCGGTTTTTTTTAAATGTAATTTTTCGAATAATTCGAAAACCGGTTTTCGCAAAAACCCGAATAATTGATCACCCTAGAATAAACTCATATGACGTATGTGTAATATTACAATTACTAATGTACTGGGAAATATAAATCATACGCCACAGCGTTTGGCTGTTGATAGTAGAAAATTTATATTTTAAGTATTTCTTCGGAGAGAGAGATACAGATTAATACATACAGACGCATTCTTTTACTGACTTCTTAACAAAGAGTTGTTTATATAATCATACTTAATTTTGTGCCAACTCGAGTTAGGCCGTTATGAGTTGAGACCACAGACATATCTAAATGTTGTATTATTGCACAGTTTGTTCCATCTTTTTGGGTGTATTTCTATAGATATTTTAATGAAATGATTGTAAAGTGTGGTCTACGCTTTGTGCACTTGTGTGTATGGGCCCTCGATTGTTTCGCAGTGCGTTTAACACCTAAGGTCTGTGGCGATGGTAGAGGAGTCACAGTAAAGGGTGCTGATAATCAAAATAGCTATCTGGCGTCCCCGCTATTACATAATCCATGCCACACAACCCGTATAAAATTAACTCTTTTGACAGTAATAGAAATGATATTCAAAAGAACAATGAAAATCAAAGGCAATTGTATTATAAATAAACTGTGATAAATCTGCATAATAACACTAGTAAACATGATTTAAGCTCCGCCGTGCTATTCCAACTTCTATAGATTTTTTGCTGTTTCACATTACCAGAATAACATTGGAATGGAACGCTCAAGAAAGTCGAAACACAATGGTATTCAAAATCAATGGTATTCAAAATCTGTGTTACTATATACACAAAGGAAATTAAAAAAATTATACCTAAAGGGAATATAAAAAATGTATTTTTTTTTTGTTGTAAATTAAGTTGTACATGGTTTGTTGGTAGGCATAGAGATGTGCAACACTTATGTCCCCATGGTCCCGTTGTTGGGCGCTTATGTTGGTCATTTATATGATCCCTTCAACCGATGCTTCCAGCGTATGTGCTGCCTGGTTGCATGATTAATTCCTTTCTCGGATCTAATGGATTCTGTCCACAATCGGTTGGACATCTGGAGTTTTGTATAAATCAGTCCAGTTAATGATTTTATGTTATGTTATGTTATTATGGTTATTCCATTACATTACATGGGACTTTGGCGTCAATAACAATATTTTTCAAACATTGTATTTCAAAAATCTAACGACGCAGTTTTATAGAGAAGTATTTTTATAAAACAGGTGCATTTATGGTTTTTAAGAAAAACTGTATTTAGATTTTGAAAAATTTAGAAGGTCCCGGCAATTGTGCTCGGCGAGAAATAAAAAAAAATAATTTAATTTCCCTTTAAACCCGATTAATGAGGTCTGGTATAGGGATGGAAGAAATGACTTATATATATTTCCAATAACTTATATCTAGGAATATGTATAATTTTCGTAATAATACGATTTGAGTAAAATATTTTTAAAAAAATAAGCATTTCACTATAAATTATAACGAAAAAAATTATCGGGATATCATAAACCATAAAAAAGATATGCCCAAATCTGTAATCCGCTTTATTTTTGATTTTCAATGGAAACTAAATAATTTAGCTCCACCATCCAAAATGAAATGTTAGAATGTCTTCTTTCGATTAAACCAAAAAAAAATGTCAATAATTTACGAAACAGAAAGAATTTAATGCAATGAAATTGCAGAAATTTATGCCAGAAACCGTCTTGTGTTGTGTGAGCGGTAGGCGGTGGGCGTGTTCGATTTTGATGAAAATGTATTTGTCAAATGTTAAGACTTTCGCTTGGCTAGGAAAAACTGTATATAAAGAAATCGATTTATATACAGAAATCCCAATTATACCTTTCTGCCGCGGGACACTTTATGCCTATGAATGTAAATAAAGTTGTACAATAAATTTCACAAAAAAAACCACCTTGGGTTACATGGGCAGGTGACTGTGGGCTTGGCCGATTTTTGATGAAACTTAGCATGCATCTATATTTTATTCTACAAAAACTATGCACCAAATTTAAAGCTGCGAAAAAATCGATTTGAAGTATATGAGCGATGGGCATGGCCGATTTCGATGAAATTCCAGGTTTTTCTTTATTTTGCCAATATAATGATCGGTGCTAACGTCCAATGATGTCGGACCAATTCCTTAATTCTTTTTCAAAAATTTATGAAGCAATCCCATGGTGCGTCTTGTCGGGCATCTTCGTCCGCTCTGTAGTTGCTGTGTTTAGCTATTCACGTGACATGAACTCTGTTATTTCTGGATATCTCCTTAAAAGATGTCAGCCAGGCACTGATAACTTTCTTTAATTATTTTACTGCCGCTACTGTCGGTGAACATGACAGTCTTCTCCTGTGATACCTTCCTCATCTCGTCTGCGGCTCGTTTTCTTTGATGTTATGCCTATGCTTATATCCGCGGCGTAGATACCGTAGCCGGCCCTGTCATCCAATTTGGATCCATCAGTAAAGATGTCTTGTGTTCCACACATAGCGTTTTAATTCTCTGTCCACAACATTCTGGTTAACATTCTAGGGAATTCCATAGTCATTCTTCAGGGAATGTTCGATTTCCGTGCAACAATCATATACTCAGTTCCATGTGATATATTGATTTGATTCAAATCCTTGAGTGTCCGACAGACAGATCTCAATTTACTATCTCGTTTAGTCGAAAGACTGATTCGATGGCGGAACATTTGAAGCTCAGAGCAGGTGGTATCTAGATTAAGTATAGTTTAAAGTGCCTTAGAGGTGGCCGATCCCTTATACCAGGTAGTTAAGAGGCAAGAGCAACGTTGAACACGATACATATGTCGGAAATGAAGTTTGATTGCATTTCGTATTAAATATGTATTATTATTGGAGTAAAAAGTATTTTAACGTAAATAAAAAAAAAACATTTAGTAATCACTCTCTTTGTTTGTTTGTTTGGGGCTCAATCACGCCCAAAACAGCTCAAATTAACTCAAGAAATTTGGAACACTAACTAGTGTGGCTTAAGGAAATTACCGCTGTCTATATATATTTAGATTGTTTACCCTATCTGCCAAGTGGGCATGATCTCTCTAGAGCTAGCTAGATAGATAGAATTTGATATCCAGATGGTACTCGGCAACACAAATATGACATTCTAATTTTGGATCAGTGGGTGGTGTAGGTGTGGCAAAACCTTATTTTTACCCTAAAGATAGAATTTGATACACAGATAGTACACAACAATACGAACATGCAAACGACATTTTTATTTTACACAGTAAGCGACGTTACCGACCCGTAATTTAGTCCAAAGAGATGAAATTTGATACACACATAATTCTTGGCACTACCTACGGGTAGTAAGGTATATATCATTTGATACGACCCAAAAGTGTAACACATAGAAGTAGTCATTTTAAACCCTAGATTCCTTTAAACCAAATTCGTTTGAGCCATGTCCGTCTGTCTGTCTGGCTCTCCGACTGATACCCATCATAACTTTCGAAAGACGTAACCAATTGTTTTGAAACTTTGCCTAGGTTAATATTTTCCCAAAACTACTTACGGTTTTTTAAACGGGCTACATGGCGAAGCCCCTTCTGGTACCTTCCATATAAATGTACCACTCCGCCCACTTTGGAAATCGAGCAATAATATCAATACATTCAACGCGATCGTGAGTATATTCTGTATTTTGTTAAGCTATAACAAAATAAAATTTGGGGGAAAAAATTAGAAGTCCAGACACGCCCCTTCTGTTACCTCCCAGACAAATGTACCATTCCATCCATTTTAGAGATTAAGAAATAGCATCAATACATCTAACGCGATCTTGCCCCAATTTAGTATTTTGTTAAGCTATAACAGGAAAAAGTTTTGGGGAAAAATTGGAAAAATTAATATCCAACGTGACCGCTCCACAATTTCTGTATTTATTAAAGCCATAACAGGAAAAGTTTTGGAGGGTGAGGGTTTATGTAAGTCGGTTTACCCAACTTAAATTTATCACTTGTTTAAAATTACTTTTTGTGCACCACAGAGTACCTTTATTGTACCAAAAAGTACTTTGAATGTACTAATAAGTGTACAGTAACACAAGTAAGGTACTTCTATTGTAAAATAAAAATTGTGCCAAAAATTATTTTTATTGTATCAAGAATTACTTATATTTTATCTGTTGTTGATGTAAAAAGCAAGACTACAATGTTTTTTTCGTAACTTCATAACATTTTAAAATTTTATTTGCTGACCCTTTTCCCGCGTTTAATAGAGATGTTAACTAAGAAATTTGCAGCCACGTTTTCAGGCATTGTCAAACCTAAGTCAGGTAACATTACTGTGTCCAGGAAATTTATAGTATTTTTTGTTATATTAATATACAATTAATTATAATCCAAACTTTATAGTATGGACCAGGTTGAAGAGCTGTCTTCTCTACTTAGTATGAGGAACTACCTACGAAACACACATGAACAAGTGTGCTAGTTGATGGATATATGTCTGTTGTTCCCTTCCGCTAAGAAGAAAAACGGGTTGTTATACTTTTGTTAAATTCCTTTATATATTTTTTTAGACGATCAAAATGATACATTTTTGATTAAAAATATCTAAAATACAAAAAATAAAATATTTACAAAATTTTTTATATTTTTAATGATTTTTTTTACATAAATTTTTAGAACAAGGTCATATTATATATTAGTGCTATTTGTTAAGGTTCGCCACAATTTTATTTTACATATAAACTGTTTTAGACAATTTTTTAAAGAAATTATTGTTTCCTTGAAATATAACTGAAAAAAAAAATAATAAGATATAATTTTTGGGGAATCTCGTTATCGATTCGCATAATTTTTATATTTTCAATATATGTTTTATTTATCTACACAATTTCTATATGATGGTCCTCATAGTCGGCTTTCAAGCGACCCAAGGTCTTTTTCAATCGTAGCGCCGTAAACCTTAGAGTGGACTTGCTGTGCCAACATCCTTGCATGATTTTGGCCAGGGTGGCCAGTACATTATCCTCTTGCCAGCGCGAGGGGATGGGTGGTCGCAATCCCTTGACGCACACTGCAGCGTGCATATCTTTAAAGGTCGGGTCGGAGGGAACCACATCATGGTAGGGCAAAGGATAAATCTCACAGGCGATGACATTCGATCCCGTAACAGGAATATGGCAGCGGCGAGCCATTTCCCACAACACTAGTCCCACAGAGTACATATCAGCCCGTTTAAATTCTTCAAAATGATGAGAATTCAATTTTCTATTCAGCACCTCGGGAGACATGTAACGTCGCGTTCCAACACGGGTATTAAGAGCAATTTTGAGTTCATCCAAATTCAAAATATTTTTGACGGCCAAACCAAAATCCGCTATAACACATTGGCCATTTTGGTTAACAAGAATATTTTTGCTTTTTATATCGCGATGGGCTATTTCCGGTTTACCGGGTATGCCAGATATATCTTCGTGTAAATGCGCCAAACCGGAGGCCAAGGAGTAGGCCAATAACAGCAATTTCTGCGGGTTGATTATGGTGGTGGACAGATAGTCGTGTAGGCTGCCTCTTTCATGATATTCTGTGATTATCATCATTTGCGTACAGCTGCCATTGCTCTTAATGTCGGCGGCCATGAAATTCAAAATGTTTTTATGTTTCATCAGCGCCGTCTCGTATATTTCTCTTTCTCGGACCCAAGAATACTTCTCTGATGGAAGGAAAGTCTTGACGGCTACCTTCTCATCGCCCCACTTGGCTAGCCAAACGTTACCATAACGTCCCTTGCCCACCAAACGCTGCATCCGTATGTGCTTGGCTATGCCACTTTGGACCAACAATGGCTGAGCAGAAACCGTATCCGAACTTTGTTCGACCTTATCTTTTGGTTGTTTTCCCATCTTTTTTCTTCCTAGATTGGTCAAGGAGACAATGATATTAACGAATGCAAATGCAGGTGCCATGGTAATTACAGGTTTGAGATTGCACAATCACTATTTTTTTTAAATAATTTGTTGATGTATGTTTTGTTATTAACTGTGCCGAATTTGTTTTTAGTTGTATCCTTATAGCCAACTGTTTTGTGTATTTTTTTTTTTATTTTTTTTTTTTTTTTTTTAAATTTTTTATGGCGTCTTATATATATTTAAAAGATACAAATATAAAAATGCGTCAACATTTTTATCTTACTTATAATGTTTTATTTAAAACCAGTATTAAGTTAGGTGAGATTTCTTGAAATGAGCTGGAATGTCAGGATAATTAATTATAGTTCTTCATGAACTTTCATGTGAGGACGTTCCTTTTCTTTGGGATAGGCCCAAAAATATGAGGGAAATCCATTGACATCTCGTTCTCTTTTGACAAAGGCCGAATATGATGATATGCAGTTGCCAATGAAATGATTTGACAATCCCAATATTGCCAAGTCAAGATGGGGACTATCCTGTGGCAAGCGGTGGGCGCTTATATTCATGCGTTGCAGGGCGCTATTCAGTTCAGCTATCATATGATTGGAATCGGAAGCCACAAAAATGGAACGAACTTCATTTTTAGGATGATCCTGTTTGACATTTTTAATAAGTCGTTTTATCTGCCGTATTATAAGTTCCTTGGCAGGCATGCACAGCTCAGCATACAACATTCCTTTTTCATTGCTATAGCCTAAACATTGTGGCGATGCAAACAGTTGTTGGCTATCTCGCACATGCTCACACGCCCTAACCCAGTCGATGCCATTGCGCAAATGGATCCCTATAAAAGATCCTTTGGGTAAATTATTTTTGATGTAATCGGCAGCCAAGTCACGATACTTTTGGTTCCATCTTAAGTAAGCATGCAGTTCTCTATTCTCCTTTTGCACCGGGAATGATGCGGGTGCTCCGGTAAAGGCTAAAACTGGCCACGTATCAGGTGGATAACTTTCTGACCATCTCTCTGGCATATTACTATGGTGAACATCAAAATGTAAAGGACCATAGAATTCAGAATCAACAAAGTCTATCTCATAAGTATCCCAGAAAGGACCAAACGGATTTCCTTCCTTAGCGTGACAGGCAGGTTTGCCTTCATCCCCTTTACTCTGCATGCTCTTTCGTTCCATATAGCAAAATGAGATACGCTTTCCTTTGGGCCAAAGTGTAGGAGCCAATTCACTCATAAAATCTTCCATTAATATGACACGGTGGTATTTTTGCAAGGCTTCGACTTCAAAGTAAGAATCAAACGGTACTTGGATGGAGCGCATTTCACCTTTTCGATATTCTACCCAAGGTGGCAAAATCAGGGTGCGATTCAAGGCTTTCGAGAATGCTAGGGCGCCCAGAAAATGGTCAGCCTGGTTACCGAAACGTCCCATGCAAGGACAATAAGCCAAATATCCCATTGGATCTGCATCTAGGCCAGAGGCTAAGCTCATCCACATAAAAATCAAAGTAGCAATTACTTGCATTTTTCCGGCTTCCTCTTTAAGCGACAATCAATATTTTTAACATACACACTGGCTAGATATTTATTTTATAGATTATTATAATCGTTCAATTTTAAGCTAGAGTAATTTCAAAAAATAAGTAGCAGACGTAACCAAGGATATGCAGGAATTAATTACTTTTGTTGGCCTGAACTTGCCGGTAGGACATTTCGCAAGTGCTGGCTGTTCTAATCAATTGATTTGATTTTAATATTTCTATGACGGAGAGATGACTTGCGAGCGCTTTGAAATCACAAACTAGAATGATCGTGATGCACTGTTTACACAAAGGATCACCTTTCAGTGCACATTAAGCTATTATTTTTTTAGGTAAGAATATGTGGAAAAAAACACAACTACAACAACAAGACGTTGCAATTTTATGCCTGCGGGTCTACGTGTGTGTGTATGCTAATGAGGTACTCATGTAAGTGCTACCTGTTTAACCAGTGCTACCTGAACGTTATTACAACAACTTTAACACTCATGGTGATACATCTGTCTAAGAACATATTTACAGCGTTGCAGATGTTCCAGCAACAAGAAGTAAGATCATAAACTGCAGTTTTCTTGGAATAATCATACTTATCGCAATTGTTAATGTGCACCCACATATGTATGTGCGATTATCATCTTGGCAGCATATCCCAGACCTCGGGATCTTTAATTTCAGACTTTTCTCGGAGTACCTTTCTCTAGAATTCACCCTAGTTATATCCTCTGTCGTAAGCACGATTTGGCAGTTCATAATAGAACACCTGGTATAACAGTTTCTAAGTATCCCGAGATGAGGTGGTCTTACTCAAATTCTGCAGCAGTCCATAAAAACGTCGATTGGTGAGCACTATTCACAGATTGATTTCTTGGCTGACACTATCGACGGAAATCCGAGGTAGGTAAATTCATCTACTACCTCAACGTTCACAGTACGTCCCCATTGGGAGGACTCGTTGTTTGTCGCCATCATTATTCTTGCCTTGTCCTCATTTTTATACCATCACCCTTAAGGATGGGGGTATATATCATTTGATACGAAAAAAAGTGTAACGCATTGAAGGTATCGAGTTAGACCCCAAGTATCTTAAGACCAAATTCGTTTCAGGACTTTTTAAGACGATTGAGCTATGTCTGTCTGTCTGGCTGGCTGGTCAGCAGGATAACTCGAGTAAACCTTAACGGATCGGTATGAAAATTTACCAGTATTAATATTTTTCAAAACGAACTTATGGTATTGTAAATGGGCAAAATAACCCCACCCCTTTTGGTACCTCCCATACAAAATTACCTATTTTTAGATAATTTATATTTCTTTTATAACTTCCAAACGTACGTAAAATCGAAACCTTTGCCATAACCCTTCTGGTACATCCCATACAAATGACCTAATTGACCATTATAGTTTTAGTTTGTAAGTAAACTTAATTAACTCAAATTTTGAGTATGATGTTGGCTTATAAAAATAGGACTAAGGAATGAATATGGACTATATCGGTTTACGCCTTTTGGTACCTCCCATGCAAAATATGCGTAATTTGTCCGCTTATTAAAATATGAATCAGGAGTGAATATGGAGTATATCGGGTCACCCCTTCTGGTACCTCCAATACAAAATGAACTATTTTTGGAAAATCATAATTCTTCCATAACTTCCAAACGGACATTTGGGGGGTAATGAAAATTAGTCGGTTAATTTATATTGTGATAGGAGGCGAAACATCAGTATTTGACCCACCCCTTTTGGTACCTCCCATACAATGGACCGAACTCACTCCCATAGTCTTACATACATATCTTTTTTTGTAAGTACATTGAATTCAGTCAAATTATTCGTAAGTTGTACGTATGAAAATTTGAGTCAGGAATTAATAAGGACTGTATCGGTTCACCACTTTTGGTACCCCCTATGAAAATTAAAGTTTTTGAAAAATTAATATTTCTCACATAAATTCCACACCGGCACCTATACCCCCTACACAAATGAGTAAAGTTTTGGACGATTAAAAATTTGTTAATTTCAATAACTCAAGACTTCAACAATATCTTATATTGGGTGATGGTATTTATCAGTCAGTTAACCTGACTGAAATTTCTGTACTGGTTTTACTGAATCCTTTGCCAACAATGAAAAACTGCAGTAACGTCTTACAGATTTCGGCCATTGATGTCTGTTTGGGCCACCAACCGGGATACAACACAAATGTCATTATCTGACTTACCGGTGGTGGTGGCTTCAAAGACGCTGGTTTTGAGGGGGTGCGTAACGGCGGCAGGAGCCCTTGTGGTCTTCGCAGATGCCGGTGCGGAAACTGCAGCTACACTAACAAGTGCTGATGTCGGTTCTGCACCTTCAGGTTCCGGCGCTTGTGCCAGAGCTGGTGGAGGGTGTGCAGGTGCTGGCGCTTGTGCCGGAGGTGCCTTGTTGGCTGAAATGGCCGCTACTAGTACTTGTGCCGATTAAGCTGCCGGCGCTTGTGCCGTAGATGCTTGTGCTGCTTACACAAGACGCACTTTAAAGGGGAGTGCAAACTTCCTTATGTGGCCCAACACAACAAAACCTTTCGTGGCCCGAAACAAAACTCTTTAAATTTCAATTTAACTTTTTTTATTTTAGTGGCGGGAACTTGTCGTCGCTCTGACTTTTGTAACACAATAAATTTTGATTTCAATAAGAAGAAGAAGCATATTCCAATTCTCCTTAAGTGACGGTATTGCCAGCTTCGAATTTGGGTCACTATTATAAGGGTATTCAAATCCCTTTGACAAAGCACGATTGGGCGACAGTAATAGTGGCGTAAACAGATGTCTATGTGATCGGCGTAGGCTAGCTAGTCCGACCCTTGCGGTATATATTTGACACCAGTATGTCTCACCACCTACTCCATAACTATATTAAATAGCGTACAATACAAATTATTACCCAGCCTCAGACCTCTTTCCGTATTTAATGTTTTAGTAATACTAAACGCACACATGGTTTCATATGGTTTCAATTCCTTATCGGAGACTCGAAGGCAGCTTTGTAGGCGACAAAGTGGTGAAAGATGTCGATCGGATTTTCATGAGTTTTCTCTAGGATTTGTCATAAAGATCCATCGTAGGTTACAATCTCCTTTCATGTGTATGAGACATAACCGACTAAGACTCCAATTTCCGGGCATGCACTCCTACAGCGAGATATTCTCAATGAGCTGATGCATGATCCTAACCAGCTTCACCGCACCTGACGAAAACATTTCAGCCGGAAGACCATCGGCTCCAGCCGCTTTGTTATTTTTATGGTTAACACTTTTCTCCGATTTCAAAATTCCGAAATTTTTACTAAAATGGGCACACTATCTTTGTTTATGGTAGGGCTGTTGAAATATATTATGGTTAACTAGTCCACATATGTGGTCAAAAAATTACATATTCATATATCTGATCGGCGCTTTGCGATGTGAGAATTTAAAAAAAAAACAAATTTTTGAAAATTTAAAAATTGTTTTTTTTTTTTTTTTAAAAATAGGTTATTTATGGTTTTCCTTGCCTTGGAACCTTTTTACTAAAATGATTACAATTTAGCATTCAATTCATCTACATAAAAATTTGTATTAGAAATAATAAAGAATGTGACACCTCCGGGAATTTTTTTGTTTAACCTGAAAAAGAAAGTAGCCGCCGTTTTGCAAAAAAAAAAAATATTAAAAACTGGCATTTTTTTTTATTTTTTACTTGCGACGCTTATAATTTCTGACCGGAGCAACATATTTGCATCATTCTTTCAGCAATTTCATTTAGAATTTAAGAGCAAACCAAAAATATGAATAACTTTACACTCCAAGAAAAATTGAGCTCACAACCTTAAAAATACTAAATCAACCTCGTCCAAAATTACACAAATTCTCAAATATCTCTTGTCATACATTTGATAATATATACATGAAAGCATGTTTTTTAATGCACTAAATCTTTTAAATCGGTTCATAAAAGCACTGTCCTTGAACATTTGAAATTTTGAAACACCCGAGGTGACCAACTTTGGAGGGCTATCAGCATACCGGCATTATTCGTTCAAAAGTTACAAAATTAATTCCAAAAAACCCCGAAAAGTAACCACAGTGCATCAGTAAAGACAGAAATGAAGTCACCACAAAGGCTTCTGCCTTCATTCCATTCCGACAATTCAACGTTTACTTAACGAAAATCCACACATTTCTTCAACAAATCAGAACGAAGAATCTTCCCATTTCGATGTATGGATTGATGCCAATCTCCAGCTTTCCTTGGGTAATCAGACCCATCGGGCTGCAATAGCCTGACGTACAAGTCTAGGAGCGGAAGGCCCAGGAACATGGTGTGCTCTTTCTAGCCCTAGTAATCCCCATTGTAGCCATCTATTGGACCTTGCCGAGCATTTTTAACAAATTACTTTTATATATGACCTCCCACCAAATCAAACATCCTTAGGTGTTAATTGGCTGGACTACCGTGTTATACAGCCACATTGGGACCTTTGGTCTGAGTCCCCAACTTTTGTATATAGAGTTCCGGCACACATAAAGGGCACAGCTACTGCTCTTAAACCTTTCATCGATATATCTTGACAAATTTAGCTTTCGATCAGTGCCCTGAAATTTTTTTACCTCATAACTACGAGTGAAGAGAACCAATTCCGTTCTCTGAGTGTTCTCCCCCAGACCACAGGTCTTGGCCATTGTATCAGCTTTCCAAGGTTAGTTTGGATAAGGTCATACATGGTTGGTAGAAATTTCCCACCAATCATGATGACCACATCGTCTAAGTACGTCACAATTTTCGCACCATCCTCATTAAACAGGGGACAGGTTTAACACCGGTGGTGTTCCTCTACTATCTATTTTTTTAAGCAGCTTACACCAAGTTTGGAGCAGATGACACGATTTCCCAGAATACTGTCCATCCAACTCACTAGCAGACGTGACACTTTAATGATCTCCAAAGAGATCCTTATTGCGCATGACTTCACTTACTGAAAGCCCCTTTTATGTCCAGGAAATCAGCTACAGTGAAGTCATTTGAATTTAGGTTGAGCTCGTAAAGCTAAACACGTCATGTAGTGCAATGTTACATGATGAAGCAAGAATATATGATTTTCTTAGCAATGTGAAAATTACATCATTATAACACCCTGCTACAATTTTTAATTTTTTGTTCACACTTGATGAAGACCATATATACGTGAAACTAGAGACCTTATGTTGTAAAACTGCGTTCTTAGTTTATCGCCAGAACATCAGGATTTTTGTAAAAGGACTTCAAAGTTTGAAAGGATACACAATAGGGTAATAACTTTTTGCATTTTTTGCAAATATCAAATCTCCCCAGACAAAATCGTGTAGGGCATGGACAAAAATTAAGAACTGCGTTTTCAGTTTTTCGCTATCGTTAAAAGAGGTTACGCACCAAACGCGTTAAAGTTTTGAATCAAACAAAGTTAAAAAAAAAAATTCATATTAAAGGCATTTTAGAAATCGCTGTCGGTGTGTAAGTTTTTTTTTAGCAAATTGAACTGAAATAGTTGTTTTATCATTAATACAATATTTGCCATTAGAAATCCCCTGGAGAGAATGTTGTCCAAAAAAGTTATTACCTTAATACACAACTTTCAAAAAAGTAAATCAAATATTCCCACGAACCATATGATAACGATATGGGTATCAAATGAAAGGTAAGAATCTCAACAATGCAAACAAATAACAGAGTTTAATGGATCTGGACCAAAAATTTCAAAAAATATTCATGTTCTAAACAACTTTTTTTCCTGACGATTTGGGAAATTTCAGTGATGAGTATGGTAAGCGCTTCAATTATGACATCGCGACGATAGAAAATCGATTTAGAGGATAAAGTGCATGATTTAATTTTTTGAAAGTGGTGTATCCTTTGAAACTTTGAAGTCCTTTTAAGAAAAATCCTAACGTTCTGGCGATAAACTGAGAACGCAGTTTTACTACATAAAGTCTACAGTTTCAGGTATATTTGGTCTTCATCAAGTGTGAAAACCACTGTAGCATGGAGTAATATAAACAATTTTCTCTAGAGAACAATCCAACAAAATTATGACTAACCTAAGTCAAGAAAATCAAATACAAATACATAGGATAGCTGAATGCGTTAAGATGCCATCGGAAATAACATCTAGCCGCTGCATCGAGTAACTGTACGAGTATTACCACTCTTTCTCTTTTAACTCTTCAAATATTAATATCAACATCAATTTAGCTGTTGGTTGTATAGTATGTAACCTGCAAAACAACTATCTCCCTCTCTCTTTCTCATATGATAGATGTAATTTCTATCACTATAATTTTCCTCTGATCACTGATTTGCCACTATGAAAACAGGTAGCGCTGATTTGCATACAAATAGAAGGTGAACTTAATCAATTTCTACCTGTGATCGTGAAAAACAGCACCGCATACCAAAGTCATATGCTAATAGTTAGAACTAAAACTGCTATCTAAGCCTTGCCCACATGACAAATGTCCTACAGGTAGCAACTATTTACCTCGGCTAAGGACTAAATTTGCAAGTATAAAAGCGGGATCAGGCCGCCTCATAGTCAGTACAAAACGTGACATTAAAGTGTTAACTTGAATCTTGTTTTTCGCATTTCTAAAATTATAACCAATAACTTTACTACAATGGCTTGTCAGAGTATTGAAGCTGTATTTTCAAATGCCGACCTAGTTCTGCAAATATACCAGCAACTTGATTTGCAATCACAATTGCGACTGTCTCGCGTTAATTCTCAAATGGCTAGTGTGTTCCACTCATTCTTATTCAAAGAAAATTACAGTTCCTTAAACATTTTCGAGAAAGGTTGGGATTTTATAGTGACCAACGAAATGGAGACAAATCGCTTAAGTGCGAATTTCGAAGAACTGCAGGAGTTCCTTAAAGTTTTCTCCCACGGCGTAGAAAAATTAAGACTGAGTAACATCAAACTGGATCTAGAAGGATATGGGTATGTGGCCACGGATTTAACATACGGCCAATTGATTCAACGAAACCAACTGAATATTCAGGAATTTAAAAATCTAACAAGCCTCACGTATAACTTTATGTCGATACCCCTCTATCATATGAGGTTGGTGGCCGCGTTATTCCCAAAGTTAGAGGAGCTTTGTATAACTGATTGTTCACTAGGCAACGGTATTTATATTATTCTGTACGAAGTCTTACCGGGTTTGCGGAGACTGAAATCATTATGCATTAAAGATTTCCTAAGGTTTCGCCTGCCGTTCCACAAGTTTCAGGAACTTGTGCACCAAGGACGTCTTGAAACACTACACATGTCTGCCGCGTTGGAACCCGGAACATGTCTGCAGCTGGGTGATGACTACTCTCCATCACAGCTAAAGGAATTGCACATAGAGGCAACTTTTGAAGAAAATAGATGGCCCAACAACTTCTCCGTATATCTAGCATATTTCGAGAATATTACAACTCTACAATTAGAAGTAGTGGAAGGTATAACAGACAAAACATTGGCTATTCTGAGATTCGCCTGCAAAGAGCTAAGAGTGCTGGAAATTCGTTATTCAACATTCAACCACGTCAAACACATGGTGATGCCAGCCAAAGTGCGCGAATTTTCTCTCAACTGGTGTCGAGGTTTAACTCACAAAAACCTGCAGCAGATATTGATGCAACCAATAATAACCAAATTCAGTTCGAAAAATACCAACTACGATGGAGAAATTCACAGAATTAAAGTCTCGCCATTGATGGAGAGTCTTAACATTGATTCTGACATCACACAGGGACTTGAATTCGCCACCGCACCAAATGCCCTCAAGGAGTTGACGTGGTACCACCCCTGGTCAGCAGATAGCAGTTTTAATACTATCTCTTTGGAGCCCTGCAGCCAACTGCAAACCCTGAACATACAAGAGGGTTATGTGGATTTAAAAATGCTGCTTCTCCTGGGAACATTGAACACTTTGATGATACCACATCCTGTACCTCTGCTAAGCTGGTCCTATATAATAGGACTATTAACGCATTCTGGCCTTAAAAATCTTTTAATAAGAAATTTTAACGGCTGTGGATTTCGTTACGAGAGAATGGATGTGGACGTACCAATCGAAGGGATTAAAACGGGCATTGTTAATTTGGAAATTCCTCTGGATGTGTTTGATTTGCCTTAACGTTCTGGCTGAATTTGTTCCGGCTAAACAAGTCGTTAAAACAAATGAGCTGCACGTTTTATCCCAACGAGAGGTACGACGAGTTTCTGGTACAACTCGTAAATCATTGTCAGTTTCCGAGAGCAGTGAAGACATTCAATATGTGCGGATTCACCCTAAGTAAGTCGACAAATAAGTTACAAGCAGTAGTAGTAGTTTTAAATACAATTCTCCCAATCAAATTAAATTATTATAACTTTAAAAAATGCATTGTACTAAATATAGTTTATTTATTTCTCTCTATTTCCAGATTGCAGCGAATTTAGAAGAAATCCAGCTGTCTTCCTGAACAAACTACACGAGCAAACGGATTACACTAAATGCTGGAATGACATCGATGTGTTTAAAATTATAATAAGGAAAAAAAGTTAAAATTTACAAATATACAATTCTATTAAGTTTAAATTTATGTGATATTTTCTTATTTGTATGGGTCGTGAAACAAAAAAAAACCTAAAATTATTAAAAGATAAAAATATGAAACTAAAAAAGTATAAAAATATAAAAATATAAAAATATAAAAATATAAAAAAAATATAAAAATATAAATATATAAAAATATGAAAATATAAAAATATAAAAATATCAAAACATAAAAATATAAAAATATAAAAATATAAATATATAAAAATATAAAAATATAAAAATATAAAAATTTAAAAATATAAAAATATAAAAATATAAAAATATATAAATATCTATCTATATATATAAAAGGCTTGGGTGACTGACTGATCACTCCACAGCCCAAACGGCTAAAGCTAGAAACGTGAAATTTAGAATGTAGGTTTCTTTTATGACGTAGGCGCGCACTAAGAAGGGATTTTTGGAATTTCGGACTGCAAGGGGGTAAAATGGGCGTGGCTTCGCCCCATATAACTGGAATTTTAAAATGGATGTATCTTTTAAACCATTATAGGTACGAAGTCGAAATTTGGTATGTATGTCGGTCGTATAAAAAAAATACTTTGTTTGCGGAAAGTGGGCGGTGCCACACCCCTTTTAAAAATTGGTATTTTGGCCAAATAAATGGACCGATTGCAATTGAATTTTCTATGTGTGATACAGTCCATAGGACCTCCATCAGAAGTTACAAGAAAACACATTTAGACAAAGGGGCGTGGCACCGCCCACACAAACCGAAATTTCAATCGGTTATATCTCAAGATCCATTAGAGGTATGAAGATGAGAATTGCTACATAGTTACTGATACATAGAGGATTACGTCTCGCTGAAAAATGGGTGGTGCCACGCCCCTTTTGAAAAATCGTTATCTGGGCGATTTAAATGGACCGATTGTAATAATATTTTCACTGTGTAGTATTATCCGTAGGGCCTCTATCATAGGCTACATGAAAACATA
Organism: Muscina levida; assembly: GCA_964034835.1. Taxonomy (NCBI): domain Eukaryota; kingdom Metazoa; phylum Arthropoda; class Insecta; order Diptera; family Muscidae; genus Muscina; species Muscina levida. The sequence continues at coordinate 122,387,392 of OZ035883.1, read as the reverse complement.
ATTAGACAAAGGGGCGTGGCACCGCCCACGCAAACCAAAATTTCAATCGGTCATATTTCACGAGTCATGTAAGGTATGAAGATGAGATTTGTTACATATGTAAATGGTACATGGGATTACGTCTCGATGGGAAATGGGCAGTGCCACGCCCCTTTTGAAACAATTGTTATGTCGGTCATATCAATAGCTAAGAACGGATTTTTGGAAACTCGTGCTTTTATGGATTACAAATTACCAATAAGGGATAAAAGTTGTATCATCACCTAAACCAATCGGCTAAAGATTTAATCGCGAAAATTGATATGGAAATGCTTACTATCAAATTGGATTGAAGTATTTTTTTTTAATCCGATGTTTCAGGGTAAAAAAAAATTAAAAAAGAATTAAGTTACTATCGCCCAGACCAACGGCTAATGATGTAATCATTATAAGTTTTATAGGCTTGCTCCTATGGAATTAAAACGAAGCAAGGAGGGTTTCCGAAATTCTTACCTTTTAGGAGTAAAAAGGACTGAAAAGGGATAAAACTGGTAATAAACGGCTAAAGGTATAGTCTCAAAAATTGAAGTGAATATTTTAGTTGTGCGATGTGGTTATTGTTCGAAATTCATCCTTTAGTTGTAAACATGCCGAAAAAGGGATAAAACTGGTACTATCGCCCAGACCAAATTCCCAAAGGTAGAGCTACGAAAATGTATATAGAATTGCTCCCTATAGAATTAGAGAGCAGCCAAATGGGATGTTTAGAAATTCGAACATTTGGGGGTAAAAAGACCGAATAGGAATAATCATCACCCAGACCAAAGAGCTATAGAATTAAAAGGGATACCAGTCCATTTCAGTTCTGCGATACGAATGTATATTTTGTAATTCGTACTTTTAGGGATAAAAAGGGACTAAAGTGGTACAAGCACTAAGATAAATTAGATAAACCTGCAGTCACATAAATGGTTAGTTCGTTCGTTTTATGAAGCGTTTGCACTTTACCTGTATTGCTAAAATTTAGAGTTAGGTAAATTTTAAGTGCGGGTGAAGCAACGCGAACTGGGAAAGCTAGTATATCTATATATATAAAAATGGTGGCAAAAATGTATAGTTAATCATCAATTGAGAACGGTTGAACCAATTTTGCTAAAATTTTTTGTCAGTTGTTGGTAATTCCCAGGAGAAGGTTTATGTGAAAGAATATTTTAGGAAAATCTTCCGGAAAAGCCGGGAAATTGGATAAAACGAAAATTGCTTTTTTGTATGGAATTTTGAGTACAATTGTTACAAACGACTTTTCGAATGGAAAAATAGAAAAAAAAGTTTTGTTGGAAAATTCGGAAAATTTCGGAAAATTCAAAAAATTAAAATTTTTTTTTTTCGACTGAATTTTGTTTTTGGATTGTTATTTGATAGTTTTTGAATATAACTGCGAAAAATTTCGGATAATAATTCCTAAATGACTTTTCGAATGAAAAAATAAAATTCTCGGTGGAAAACTCGGAAAATTCCAAAAAAAAATCACAAAATTTGAATTTTTGCAGCAAAATTTTGCATTGCATCGCTTGATTTGACGAAAATCGCAAATTAAATTTTTGACGCTTTTAGAATGGAAAAATAGAAGGTTTTGGTTGGAAAATTATAGAAATATGTCAAAAATGTTACTAAATTTTTTCGACAACATTTTGCATTTTATCTTATGTTTTGATATTTTAGGCGATGTAAATGTGATTTCGAATAATTATTCAGAAATGACTTTTCGAATGGAAAATAGAAAAATTCTTGGTGGAAAACTCGGAAAATTCCAGAAATAAAACCAAAGATTTGCATGTTTTTGACAAAATCTTCCATTGTGATACTTGATTTGATGATTTCAGACGATATAAATGTGGAAAATTCGTTGTGCTGCCTGGAAAATTTCGGATTATTGTGAAATCTATATATTTAATAATGGTGTGAAAAATGTATGGTAATTAATCAAGTGAGAACGCTGACCAAATTTGATAAATTTTTTTTTCAATTGTTCGTAAGTGGCATAGTTTTTTATGCAAGAACATTTTGGGGAAATCCTTCGGAAAAGTCGGGAAATTTATGTGTAATTGTTACGACTTTTTGAATGGAAAAATAGAAAATTATTAGCTAAAAACTCGGAAAAAACGCAAAAAATTTGATTTTTTATCGACGAAATTTTACAGTTCGCAAAATTTGATAATTAAGGTGGAAAATTTTGATTGGAGAATTAAACGAGATAATTAGCATTTAGATAAAAAAGTATATATTGATATCCTATGCAATATTTATCAATTTGATAATTTTTTCACAAAATAAGTTTATGTGTAAAAAATTAGGTTATCTAATTGAATTGCGGGTATTTATTCCGTTACGGATTTTTAGTTTTTTTTTAGGGAGAGCTAATTGCTTGACTAATGGCTCGTATTAGACGATCAAACCTTAGGTGACGTAAACGTCGTTCTATAATTAGTTAGACGATACACAGATCATCCACGCCATGTTGTATGCTTCTATCTTTGCTATCCTTCAATTCCCTGCGTACTGTGGATGGTGTGATGTGTGCCGCATTTCGGTAGGCTTGCTCGAAAATGGACTCAATGCTTACTGATGCGGCCGTTTCTGCGTCAGCGATTCAAATTCATTCATTGATTGCGATCATCGGAGTCACATGTCATTCGTCGAACCCGACCGGATGATATGTGCGTACTCATGTGCTACAATCTGCTGTCGACATTGTTAATGCCAGCGCCAAATCGTTCGATGCAAGATGCATTTGAACTCGAATTTTAACAGGATCAAGACTATAATCAAGATGAGCTGACCGAAAGAGTTCGAACAACTGTGCCGCTGTTAAATGCCGAGCAAAAAAACGTGTACGATTTGGTGATGAAGGTAGTTGACGTTGAAACGGGAGGCATTTACATTCATGATGCTCCGAGTGGGACAGGCAATAAAAATTTTTTTTTGTTGATTCTGACAACAATTTGGTCAAGATCTCAAATAACGTTGGCCGCTGAATTCTCTGGCATGGCTGCCACATTGTTGGAATGCAGTCGAACTGTCGATGAATCTTCTCAAGCCAATGTACACAATGAACAAGAATTCGGCAACAGCGAAATTGATGGGAGATTGCAAAATCATAATTTGGGATGAATGCGCTATGGCCAATAATCGAGCTTTGGAAGTAGTTGACCGAACAATGAAGGATTTACGAGTTGATTTAAAACGATTTGGTGGGGCTATGATATTGCCCACGAAATCTACTGCTGCCTATTTACTTAAAGTATGCTTGAAATTGCAGAACCTCCCATCGTGTGCTGAATTCTCGAGACAACTGCTGGCGCTTCGCAATGACCAAATTCGTGTTGAAGTTTCGACTGAATTGATATCGTTCCATGCTAATTTTTGCATGTTCATATTCAACTTTGAACTTTGGTAAACAATGTAATTTAACCGACAATCATCAATAGCAAATTCAAAGAAGAGGAAGTCCTTCCCCGTTCGGTTCGATTTGGCAATGACAACCAATAAATCTCCAGGCTAATCGTTGGCAGTATGTGGGATTAAACTATAATTTTCCTGTTTTTCGTGCGATCAGCTGTACATTGCCTTTTCGCGTGTTGGAGAACCGCCTTCGTTGGTTGTTTTTGCGTCAGAAAACTTAAATAAAAACATTGTTTATCATATCACTCTCTACTGAGTTTACTGAAGGCATTAAAGTGAGGCGAGACGAAGTTCGCCGGGACCTCTAGTAAAAATATAAAAATATATAAATATAAAAATAAAAAAATATAAAAATATTGAAATATAAAAATATAAAAGTTTAAAAATATAAAAATGCAAAAATAAAAAAATATTAAAAATATAAAATTATAAAAATATAAAAACACGAAAATATAAAAATATAATTGGGTTGAATCGGACCTCGGTCTGTTAAATCCAATTTTTTATTGATTAAAACTTACTATTGGTTTAACTTGACAGCGATGGGTTGAATGGGACATCGTGTATACTAACTTCGGTTGGTTTAACCCGTTTTACCAGCGTAATAGATTATTGTATGGGACACGAAAATAGCCGGTAGCTTTATATTAGAAATTATTAGTTTTGTTAATTACTTTCCGCCGAGTACGATTAATAAGTCGGTCACGAAATTTGAATCAATATGATTCTGAACTGCAGAAGCGAAGTTGAGTTGTCGACAAACCCTATCATCGATACAATCGCGAGTTGCTGAAGAGTCGAGATACGAAAGTAGCCAAAAAATCCAACAAAATCCAACACGATCCCGAGTTGCAGATACGAAGCTGTAGTGGCGACAACCCTAAAGAATCAATATTATTTCCGTATTGCTAGTCATGAACTGCATCACCGAAAAACCCGAATCAATAATACATTCCAGAATAGCTGTTATTAACCTAAATCAGCGACAAAACCAAATGACCAATACATTTTCGAATTGCTGATATTAATTAGAATCGCCGACAAACTCGAATTATTAATACGCTGTCAAATAGCTTGTAAAAACCTGAAATGCTGAAAGTACTCTAATCATCACGTTATTGAGTAACGACATGATCCCGACCTACAGTTTCGGATAAATAATATAAAGTTACCAATCATCTCAAATTGGTCGATGATCGCAAAGTTTTCGATTATCTTAAATCGACCCGAATTCCGTAACTTGTAATTATAGTCACAGATCACATCAATACTCCCCGAGCATATACTAAAGTTCTCGGCCTGGGTACTACTAACAAAACTGACAACATCGCTAACGCTAAATCAAAATCTGAATTGTTTTCGTATCTAAATACTTTATCCAATAGAATAAAAGTTTGAATAATTCCAATAACATCAATGAACAATACTGTTATTATTGCCCTAGTCAGGGATAATCTATTGAGTTTTTATTCCGTTAGGGATTGTGGGTCCTTATGACAACCCTAAAGGCGACTGGAATTACCTCAGCCGGTTTGAAAATCACGTTACATAACTCATAAAGATTTCGTTAGTATAACATTCAACTTATTGTCTTCGCCCATTGCTACTGGAATCGTTCTACTGTCATTTACCATATCGTAAAAATCACTGCTATATTAAGCATTTGTGAGAATATCATCAAAATTCTGTTATTGTTTCCTGAGTTTTTCCGTTAATGTCTTATATACTTGAGACAACATTTCGAAGGATTTTTCCTGATTTCCTTGCCATTCTCGCATTGTATTTTAAATATAGCGCAATATCGACATATATAGATTACGTGCTGCGTAAATCTTAACAATTGATGAAGCATTTCTTAACTTGAAGTGCTTCCTAGCTAGCGGCAGCAGCAGCAACAGCAACAGCAGCCTTTATACAATTTACTTGTGTCACACGAAACCATATTCAAGATTATGGTATTCATTTGTGTGCATTGGAATTTCTTCTTTATATTTGTACTTGCACATGTGGGAAAGTCATAAAAGCAAAGGAGCCAACGAGTGAACGATAAAAGCTTGTGATGGAAGCGTACTCGGTTGTGTGGCATATTCCGCAAACTTATTTTACCGGTATTTCCCTGATGTATATGGCAGTTCTTAATGAAAATAAATGTAAACATTTGATTTCGTGCTTTTCAACATGGCAACTGTAATGGATGTCGCAACATTTACATTGTGGGTATCATTCTCTGGCTGGCGATGTTATTAGCCTTGCATTTCTCAAGGACATCCTCCAGTCGGATAGTGCCACATATTCTAAACGGGAGTCTGGACATTATAGGTTCTTAAACCATGGTCCACACAACGTTTAAGGGAATCGTCAACATAAAGGAGGGCGGACTCCTGTTAGCCTTGTATTTGTCAAGGACATGCTCTAGTCGGAAAGCGTTAACATGACTATAGAGAGTCTGGACATTATAGGTACTTAGACCATGGTTGGGGGGTGTTGTCAACATGAAGGGGGTTCAGTTCGTTATTTTTACTGCCAGGCGCTACCCCTAAACAAACTACGAAACAAAGTTGTCACTACAGGAAGGTTGTAAGTCGACTTGAGATGCAAATTCTACCTTACATACCCAACGGCACCCTATATAAAAATAACTCTATCATTACTTTAAATAGCAGCACTAGATTTGACCATACACAGAAAAAAAATACGACAAATGAATTGTTATATTAAATACCATTTCGTCAATACAATTAAATATTTAATTAAAAAGGCGCCAACAACCGAAATTGTAAAAACAATAAACAGTGTTGTCACATTTACAATTTTTGTATTTTTGTTGAATTTGAACAGTAGTAGAAAATTTGTAAATATGACAATTTACAACCACTCTCAAATGGAAAAATTGTTATAAATCAAAGTTGAATGCTAACAATTTTATTTAATTACTTAACAACAATTGTGTTTTTTTTCTGTGTACAAATATTCATAAGACAACATGGTTATCTTCAGATCAATTGACGAGGAATCAGATAGATCACGTGGTAGTCGATGGAAGGCAGGGATCGAGTGTTCTGGACGTACGAGTGATCAGGGGTGCGAACATTGACTCCGATCTCTTCCTTACCGCAGTTAAGGAACGCACTAGGCTAAGCATGGCGAAAAACGTACGTAACCAGGCACAACGAAAGCTGGACATCGGTAAATTGCGGACCACAGAGGTAGCGGACGCCTACTCCAACCACCTAACTCAACTGCTGCGGAATGCTCCAACCCCTGATAATATAACCGCGCAGTGGCAATATATAACCGACTCCATAGAACGGACTGCGAGAAGCGTACTTGGGTACTCAAAGCCGTCTCAAGAAGATGCCTGGTACGATGATGAATGTCGCAATGCCACGAGAGAGACGAATGCTGCATACAGGGCAAAACTGCAGCCAATGGCAACGCGAGCTGTTCGTGAATGGCACAGGAGAAGAGACGAGAGGCAACTCGTCTTTTAGAAGAAAAAAGAAGGAGCTGAAGAAGAGGCAGGATGAGTGCACTGAGTTGCTCCGAAGTAGAGGGGAAGCCCGAAAATTCTACAAGAGAGTTAAAGCTAGAATGCGTGGAACAGGGTTGCCCTCCTGCAAGGACAGCGATGGTCAGCTAGTGACGGACCCGGATAACGTTCTGAAGATACGGTCTTTAAAAATTTAGAAATTTACTGGATACTGACACCACTCCAGAAGAACCCGCTCCAATCCATGACGATGGTATTAACTGTCCACCTCCGAGCCAGAGCGAGATACGTATGGCCATCTCCCGCCTTAAAAACAACAAAGCTGCTGGAGCCGATGGTCTCCCTGCTGAATTGTTTAAGGCTGGCGGGGAGGAGCTGATTAGGAGCATGCATCAGCTCATGGAGAACATCTGGCAAGAGGAGAGCATGCCCGGGGATTGGAGTCTCAGTCTGTTATGTCCCATATACAAGAAAGGAGATCGTAGTGAATGTAAGAACTATCGTGGAATAAGCCTATTACCAATTGCGTACAAGGTCCTTTCAAACATATTGTGTGAACGTCTAAAGCCAATTGTAGAAAAACTAATTGGACCATATCAGTGCGGCTTAAGACCTGGCAAATCTACGACGGATCAAATATTCACGTTACGACAAATCCTGGAAAAAACCCATGAAAAGCAGATCGACACCTACCACCTCTTTGTCGACTACAAAGCTGCCTTCGACTCTCCGATAAGGAATAGGCTTTATGATGCTATGTCTGAGTTTGGTATTCCTGCAAAGCTTATTCAAATGTACCTAAGACAACACCAAATCCTCAGTTAGGATTGGTAAAGATCAGTCTGAACCATTCAACATGGAAAGAGGTCTCAGGCAGGGCGATAGCCTGTCCTGAACGCTATTTAATATACAAGTTTTGGAGAAGGTGATGAGAAAGGCTGGTGTCAACATGTCTGGCACCATTTTCCACAAGAGCCACATGCACTAGCCTATGCCGATGATATAGACATC